>JAQZBX010080398.1:0-13832 GCA_029593785.1 Cabassous unicinctus
GCCGGGCGGCGGCGGCTCTAGTCTTTCGCGGCAAATAGCGTCCCGGCCCCTCGGTGCGTCAGGCTGGGGTGGCGGCGCGGACACCGCGGGCGGCCGGGCGACCTCCCGGCACTATAGCCCGACCCGCGTCCACGCGACCCGGCGCGCGCCCGGGTGGCAACGGCGCAGCGGCCCCGCCTGGCGCGGAAAGAGGGCGGGGGCAGAGAGTCCCCTGGGGCTGGGAACTGGGGGCCGGGCGTGGAGGGAGCCCCCGACCCAAATGGGAGGAGTCTGCTGTCCCTACCAGTCGCCGAGCTCCGCACCACCGGGCCGGGGAGGCAAAGTGGGGTAGTTGAAGGAGCACTGCACCTGAAGTCTGGGAATCTGGGCTTAAGGACCCCTCTACCTGATACCTAGATTTCTCTGTCTAAATTCTAATATTCCCGTCCTCGGTTTGCTGGGATTCCTCCGCCTCCACGTACCTGCTGCCAGGAGAGGCCTGGAGGTGGGTTTCCCCCGCAGTCTGTGGTGTGGCTGAATGGTGAAGGCTGCTGGAGGGGAAAGGGTTGCATGGAGAAAGGGCCGGATTCAGGGCATTTGTTTTTTTTTCTTTGACAGTGTAAATTTAATTCTCAAATGGCCCTCTAATACTGGCTACTTACCCATCTTCACCAAACCTAGTTATTTTTCTCCAAATGTACTGACTTCGAAGTCCTCATGCTTCACATTTTATTGTTCAAATCATTTTTATGTAATTTCCTCAATTCAGCTCAAAAGAGTCATAGACTAATACCCACAGGCTCGGGGCCATGTGGTCCCAATCTGAGGCCTTCCGGTATTACTCACTGCCACTCACAGCAGTATCACCTAATTTCAGTGAGATAATCTTGCCATTCCAACAAGTAGGCAACCAAATCTCTACTGAAGTTCTCTGATTTAAAATCCCATGAATGGATTCCTCCTCTTAATTCTGTGATAATCTGTCTCCACTACTTCAGCCTCTTTGCTGGTCTTTAGTTAAAGACTTTCTAATTTCACTTCTCCTTACATTTCCACATGACTGCTGGCGGACATTCCATTTAAAATCATTCAGAGGTTCTCTACCTGGACAATCAGGTCCATGGTTATTACCATGGTGTATACAAAGCCATTTACAATCTGATCCCTCTATGTCCTGGGCTCCAGCTCCTACTAGATCCACATATCACACACAGACTCAACAGACTCTGTTTCTGCGCCTTTGAATATATTCCCCCATTTGAAATCTATCCCTAATTTTAAAAGGTCAACTTCTACCATCCTTCTAGACCTAGCATCACCTCCTATTTAGAATCCTCCCTGACATTCCCTCCTTCCTTCACACTTACAACTTCACCTCACACATTAATATTGAATTAAATACACTTTCCTCTCTGCTTTCATAGAATCTTCTGTCTATGATAATCCTGAGTACTTTCTTTTTTCCCATTTTTTTGCTTGGTGGTCTTCCCTTACTAGACCATAAGCTCCCCAGAACATAACAGTGCTCAGCACAAAGAAACTTCCCTTTAAATAATTGTTGAAGTGAAGTAGTCATTGTTCATTCCAACAAGAGAAACCCACAATTCCTGCCATCTTTAACCTTCCATAGCATTCTGTTCTTCCTCTCTCTGTTATATGGTATTATCTGTTTATCATTTTAAACCCTCTCCTGCTACCACTCATATTCTTTGCTCATCCTAATAAAGCAAGAGCATGCCAAACAATCCATTAAAATAATTCTGTGTTACCCAGTTATCATGTGAGAGGTAACTACTTATTACAGGGAAAAACAATAGGGTGTGAATACAGAGAACGAAATCTGGGTGCTGTATTGACCAATAACTACTGAATGAACCTAGCTCAAGCACTTAAAATACACTAGGCCGCTCTTCTGGGATTCCTTCAGCTGTATAACTAGCATTGATTTTTTATATTATTTAGGTAAACATATCCATTTTATATGTGTACAAATTGAGGAAACTACCAGATCCTTGCAAAGTAATTGTCCAGCATAGGCTTGAACTCTCTAGGTATAGGGAACCACTCATTATCTCACAACGGTAATCATCTCTAAACAGTCCTGCTAGGCTCTACGTTGAACTGAAGTCTGTCTCTATAAATTCGGTAGGTAGTTGTTGTATTGGAAGAAACACCCCCTGAATTTAGACTCCAAAGCAGTGGGTCAAATCTCAGTTCTATAAATTCCTAGCCACATGACCTTGCACAAGTTACAAAACCACTCCAAATAAGAATCTGCTAGTCTCCAACATAGGGAAATAATAGTACTTTAAAACATAAGTATAAATATGATTACAATGTATATTAATGTGCCCAGTTGATGCCCACAGATGTTCATTAAATCTAAATCTAGTACTAAAGTAGCCTTTCAAACAATTGGTCAGTAATCATATTATAGGTCTGCTCACACCCAACTTGCATTGTCCCATTCATCTACTCCTCTCATCTAAATATTCTCGAGTGCCTCTTAAATTGCCATATCCACCAGGTATAAACAGAAGAATAGAGGAGTACAATCTTCTGCATTCTAATGATGTTTCAAAATTCAGCTTGATGTCACATTGATATCTTTCTACCACCCCACGTTGTTTATAAATCTCATGTTTTTGTTAACAAGAAACAAAAATACTCCCAAAGCTTGTTTAAGTCTTTGACATATATGTGGCTATAAAACCATATCTTCTTCATCTTGCATTTTTGCAGTTTCTTTTTGGAAGCTGAGTGCAGATCTTTGCATTTATTCCCCCTTAAATATCACTTTGGGAATTTGTGTACCAGGAGCCCTTGACAACTAGAAATCAATGTGAAATGAAAATAACATTTAAAAAACATTCTAGTGGGGGGGTAGGGGGGGTGGAGGTAGAAGAATTCTAATTCCTAATTCCTCCTGTAACCATTTCCCTTAGGCTTTTAATTAAAAGCTACGTTTAAATATCATCATCTAAAATTATAGAGCTTTTCACACTCATCTCATTTTACTTTTATAGTGCATTAATACTGAAAACACTTTATCTATATAAAGAACCCTCTACAGTAAGACAGACTGGTATTTTACTGAAACTCAGCAGGATTAGGTAATTTGCTGAATGAACATTCACTCTGTACCAAAATCTACTTCAGAGTAGCAGAAACTACTCCACCCACAGGCCCTGCTGAAGGCATGGCCCTAGGAAGTGCTATTTTGTGCTGTGTAATCCTGAATCTCTGATGATGGTGCCTAGGTTAGCACTTGACCTGGAAGCAACCAAGTAACAGACTGCTCAAAAAGGGACCTGGGAAGAAAAGCTCAATTCAAAAGAATTGGTCCATCCAATCAGACAAGCAACTGGGGGAGTTGAATCTAAAAGGGAGGTGATGGGTGTGAGGGGACACAACAGCTTATCAGTGAGCAGAAGTTAGGTCAGCCAAAACATTGACTAATCAGAAAGCATTTATTGACAGCTTCATTCACTCATTCATTCAACAAATATTTATTAAGCATCTCTTCTATTTTAAGTGCTGGGGATACAGTATGGACAAAATACACAAAAACTCTGCCTCATGGATCTTGCATTTTATTGGATGGAGACAGGCAAAATTTACAACAAAGTGGATTATATAGTAAATTAGAAGTTGGTAAATGTTGGATAAAAATAATTCAGGAAGAAGACTAGAAAGAGCCAGAAAGTAGGGTACAATTTTTAGTAACATTAACAGGAATGGTCTCATTTGAGCAAAGGCCTGAGCAAAATGAGGGAGTAAGATTGTGGTTAAGACACAAAATTAGAAGCCGAGAGAGCCAATTTGGTGGTGGGATTAAAATCATGAAAACAAAAACAAGAAGCAAACACCAAAAGAGTGGCAAATCCTAGTGTCACATAAAGCAGGGCATTAAAAATCTAGCTGGGGAATTTTTTTTTGTCTTTTTTGGCTTAAACAACAGGAATTTATTGGCTCACAGTTTGTTTGTTTTAAAAAATGTTTTTATTAGAGAAGTTGTAGATTGATAGAAAAAGTTACGCATAAAAAACAGTTCCCATATACCACCCTATTATTAACACCTTGTATTAGTGTGGTACATTCGTTACAATTGGTTAAAGAACATTTTTATAATTGTACTCTTAACTACAGTCCATGGCTTACAATAGGGTTTACTGTTTATGTTGTACAGTCCTATGTTGTTGTTTTTTTATTTTTATTCTAGTAACTTATTATATATAACCTAAAATTTCCCCTTTAACCACATTCAAATATATAATTCACAATGCCGTGCTACCATCACCACTATCCATAACCAAAACTTCCATTAACCTAAATAGAAATTCTGTATAATTTAAGCATTAATTCACTGGGAAACTTTTTAAAAACAAAGTGACCCAGGCATGCCCCACATATATTAGATTGTAACCTGTAAGGACCTGGCCTCAAAATCAGTATTTTCGAAACACTCGCAAGGTGAGTGGAGTGTTTTGAAAGAAAAAATCCACAAACTTCTACGGATAAGCCCCTGAGTGTAGCCTTGGGTTCTGAATGCCTTTCAAATTCTGGGTTCCAGGAAGCCCAGCTGAATTTTGTATTCCTCTCCTCCTAGAAGACATGTTTATTCAACTCTTCTGGTATTCCTAGGAAGCCTGAAATCATGGCTGAGATTTTGGTTTTTCTAATTTCCATATGTAATCTTTACAAGTCAAACAAAAAGCAAATCTTTACACCCTGAGGGGACATGTTTGGGTTTCTGTATCTTGCAGCCAAAATTGCCCAATACACCAGGGTCACAAAGCTATGAGATGGTGGCACCAAAATTGCAATATTAGGCATGTGCTCTTCATTCTGTAACTCTTGCCTTTAGGGACAAAACAGAAATGGAAATTTGAGGGTATTTCCCTAACATTTTAAAATCGATTTTTGAAAACTGTCAAAGTATTGTATTTTAAACTCTAAAGGACTATCAGAAAATATTTTATAGAATTTATTTTTCATAATGCAAATTTAATACACTATTGATTCTTTAAATAAAATATTTAATAATTTTAAAGTAATTACTCTGAGTACCTGATTTATCAGTTTTTACATTTCACAACTTAATTTCAAGCTCAAAATGTCTCTCTTTTGCTGAGGCAGTTAAAACAATCTGTGTTCTTTTTAACCATATACTTTCATACTCTTGAAATTATATGTGACACTTTTAAGTTTTATTTCTGTTTTTGTTTTTTGGGGGGCCACCTATTAGTTCATAATCTAGGCCAATGTATTTGGAGTCCTTTAGATGACAAAACTTTTTCCAAGGCCAACATAAATCACATTCACTTGTGTAGGGTGGGTTGTTTTGTGCATTTTTTCCCAAACACACTTTCACAAATGTTTTTGGTAAGAAGGCCAAGGAAGGAGTAAAAGCAGTGTTTGAAGTTTTGTGAAATCAGCAAAACCTTTTTGTAACAAAACAGACTTCTCTTTTTAGTTGCAGAATCATAGGATTTTAAAAACTAGAGGGCAGCTAGTCCATCTATTCCAACATCCACATTTTCCTGAGACCCAGAGAAGTTAAGCAACATATCTAAATCTAGAATTAGTTAACAATATGTTTGTGGAAGGCCCTGGGTTCTGCACTTTTAGGTTCTTGGCTATGTCACATAAAAGAATTTAAGGACACACCATAGGGTAAGCGAGAGAGTAAAGAGTTTATTAAGAAACAAGAAGAAAGATAAGTACACAACCCAAGACTTGAGTTGCGAGTGTGCTACAGGGTAAGACGTGCTTGTGGGGCCCCAGGTAGGGCTCTTTTAAAGCCTTTCCGCCTTCCCTTTCCTAATATTGGGGAGGGGCCCCAGCTGTTTGCTGTTCTGATTGGTTGCCCCAACTGTTAGCTCTCAGGGGACCAATTTGGGAGTTATCCAGGGCTTCCCCTTGACCCTGGAAAGAGTTCCAAATGGAACCTTGTGGCCAGGGTGTAGGTGGGGTCTTTCCAGCCTTGTTTTTAGTAACAGGGTTTTCCAGGCAGGTTCTCACAGCCATGTTCTCTGCAAGGTCCCAACCATGACAGATTGTCTTCCCTCATCTTCCCTCATTCCCTATACTAGCCTGCCTCAAAAATATTAAAGACTAGAATCCAGGCCTCCTGACTACTACTAGTTGAAGTAAGCTGAAAATATTTGAATATTAGCAGTATCCATTGTCTATGTGTAAATAATTTAAGCATAATCCAATTTTATCTGTTAAACATTAATAGTGCTCTAAAAGTATACTGAATCATTGAAAATGAAATAAAATTGCAAAGTAAGGAAGAGTACCTAATTTCTAGTATCAATTTACTATAGTCCTAATTAATATAGCTTTGTATTAGAGATTAACAAAGGAGGCCAAGTTAAAAGCAAATTGTTCAGGCAAATTGTTTTAAATGCTTATGGCAATATACAATATATTACATAGTAGAATACAGTAAACTGGCTATGCCAATTTTTATAATTCTTTCCAACAAATGTTCTTACAATAAGTATTATTGTCATTACAATATATGCTCAGATGGGTGTTCCTGAGTCACATTTTGAACTGTATTGTGGTAGAGGAGGACTCGATTTCCTGGAACAATACTAAGGTAGCTCAGAGCCTTGAAGGAAGAACTGCAATTTGGGGGAACTAACCTCAGAGACCCAAAACCAGAGACACAAACAAGGTCAGCGTCATTACATTGTCTCCTTTTCTCAACCCTATTCACTCTGCCTTGTTTTCAATCTATCCAACCTCAAACTGGCCTGCTCCATGGGAAGCCCCAGGTAGCATGGTGTGTACATCCTCCCGCATATGGATAGTTAGTTTAGAAAACTATCAGGCAGTGGCTGATATTTTGGGTGAAATGAATGTTCAAATTCAATGGCCAATAGAATAAGACTGGCCTGGGGAGCGGGGGATTTGGTACCATAAATGTCAACTCCCATCCTAGAAGGAAGTGTACCACAAAGGATATAGAGGCATAACCAGGAGAAAGGGATAAAGGGCAAACAAAAATGATAGTCATTGCAAGATGTGTGCTTCACTAAGCCTAATACTAGAAAGGCTATTTTTCTGAAAGATTTTATTACCCACTCAAATATTAAAATTATGATTTTTTACATTAAATCATTTTTACATTAAAAACTTTTTTCTGGTTTGTTGATGCTGCTTTAAAACCCCAACCTAGAAAACAATCTTTCATTTATTCATGATTATTGAAGAAAACTATAATTTTGCTTGATCAGAACATTACGTTATTTTACTTTTTTATTTTTTTAGGAGGTACCAGGGATTGAACCCAGGACCTTGTATATAAGAAGCAGGTGCTCAACCACTGAGCTACACCTGCTCCCCAATTTTTTTTTTTTGACCAGAGCATTTTCACTTATTACATGGATTACAGATTGAAAAAAAATAGATCTAAAAATATTTTTTTCAAATTGAAGAGGTAAAGGTACTTTATTGTCAAATTCAGTCTGCACAGTGAAATATTCAGGTCTCATTTAAAAATGAGTATCAGTTAAGTTGCAGAGAAAGTTCTTTGGTTTCTGCTACAATATCGAGCCAGGTTCTACATATTAGTAAGGCAGAAAAGAATGTTATAAACAAGCTTGCTCCAAGTCACAAGGTTCACTTTTGTTTTTCTAATGTGTTCCAGTCCTTAGCCTGAATACAAAGGTCAAGAACATTTACCTCAGTGATCAAGCAATATGTTCTGCTCTTAAAACCAGAGGCCAAAGACTCAAGGGTTCCCTCCTAGCCTCAGTCAATTCTCTGGTGGTCAGAATGGCTGTCTTGTTTCTCTACATTAGATTTTTAAATTCTGAGTTCTTGAACAAAATAAGGACAAACCATATTTAAAAATAGTCTCCACCCATTTCCCAGACTCCTTCCACTCTGTCACTCTTTGCTGCAGTTCTGGAGAGGTGTATGAAACTCTTCTGTGACTGTAGCAGCTAAAGGGCAGCTCATGAGAAGTCCCGTTGCATAAAGTTGGAAGAGGGACTAGCAACACAGAAGCAAAGAATTGATTTGGTTGTGGGATAAAATGGAAAATAGAAAGAATTGTCTTTTGTATCAGTCCAATTTTTCCGCTCCTTCTGAATAAAACATTATTATGTAACAAGAGGCCTTTAAACGATTTCTTTCTTTTTAAAATTGGCAATTTGACAAATACAGATTGTGTCATCCTGGGTTAGAGCCACTTCTTAGGGTGTGGAGTTACTTGATTCCGGTACTGTGGATCAGTATACTCAAAACATGTGCCTCAAGCTAGGCTCATGCCTCATTAATATTATTTTAGATTTTGGGAAAGAAAGGAATGAAAAACATATTTTCCTTTTGGGACTTGAAGAAAGGGAGCCATGGAGTGGGCCCTAATTAACATTTTATTCTGAAACCTTAACGTTTTTATTAAAAATTATGCAAATAAACCAATAAATATATCCTATCATCGTTACTAATGAGGAAAAAAATTGTTATATTGACTTCTCCATTTAAAGTACAGCAGCAAACGTACGTCAGGAACTGTTGCAGTATTCAGCTCACCCTCTGAACAAACAATCCTGGTTGTCTTGCCTATAAATAAATTGCACCAGGATGCCTCCCAGAGAGAATATCCTATTCTGGAACAATGTTTGAAGATTCCATGTTCAACTTGGTTGTATTCAGGAAGTTTGTGTCATCTTAATGTCATACAACCAACTCTTAAACATTTTCCTTGGAAAAAAGATAGGAGTAAGCAGAAATATGGGAAAAGACATTCAGTGATTTGTTTGTTCATTCAACCAAAAATTTAGTGCCTGTTAGCATTAGAGAGAACCTGGGAGACAAAGGATGAAGATGTGAGGTGTTTGCTCTCAGTCTAATTGGGAGATAGGAACCCAAACAACACTAAATGCAATGTGATGCACACTATAGCTGTAATTAAATTCTATACAACATGTTTTCAAAACTCAAAGGAGAGTCACTACCAGAGTGTCTAGTAGTTATGGATTTAATCATGTCCCCCACAAAGACATGTTCAAGTCCTAACTCCTGGTACTATGGATATGAACCCATTTGTAAATTGAATCACTGCAGATGTTAATAGTGAAGGTGAGGCCAGACTAAACCAGGGTGGGTCTTACTTTAATATGACTGGAGTCCTTATAAACAGAGGAGGAGACAGATGGGAAGAGAGATGGCATATGTTGGAGGACAAGATGGACTTATGGATTGTCAGCAAAACTCCCCCAGAATATTACAGACTTCAGAGAAAGCATGATCTTCCTGATGCCTTGATTTTGGATTTCTAGCCTCCAAAAAATAAATTCCTGTTGTATAAGCTAGCCAGTCTGTGGTATTTGTCCCAGAGGCTTTAACACATGAACTGAGTCCACACAAAAGAGTCAGCATTGACCAGGCTGAGAAAAAGGAAGGAGTATATACAATGTCTTAGAGCCACCAGAGAACATGATATTTGGAGGTATTATTGATGTGGCTACATGAGCAGAGGATCCTTTAAGGGAAGGGCCAGAATGAAAAGTAGGGTAGACCAGCAATGGAAAACTCAACAATTTGTGGAGGCCAAGCAGGTAAAGCAAATGATTGAAGCTTATCAATCATTGCATCAATCAGTGACTGAGCTGATGGCTCACAGGAGGGCACAACACCTCTAAAAATATTGCACCAATTTATACTTCCTTCTGAAATGTGAGGGAGTGCCTCTTTTTCCACACTTTTGCCAAGAATGGGTATTTAGAATAGATTTTTTTATTCATTCAATAAACATTTATTGAGTGCCCACTACTGCAAAGTTTTATATTAGGAATTGAGGATACAGCAGTAAATTAAAAAAAAAAAATCTCAACCCTTGAGGAACTTACACACTAATGAGGAGAAGACTCACAAAAGAGATAAGGAAGCAAACTGTGTAGTTGTCAGATAAATACTATGGAGAAAAATAAAGGAGGGACGACAGATAGAGAATGGGATATAGGTTGGATTTTAGATAGCATGATCAGGAAGGTCTCACCAAGAAGGTAACCACTGAACAATGACCTGGAGAAGGTAAGGGAGGTGAGGATGCAGACCTCTGGGGGAAGAGCCTTTCAAGCAGAGGAAACAAATCAAAGGCCCTGAGTTGACATCATGCCTGCCAGGGTAACGATGTAAAGAGGGGTGGAATGGGGGAGTCAGAAGATTATATAGGGTCCTTTAAGGAAAAATAAAGACTCTGGCTTTTACTCTAAGATGAAAAGTCTTTGAATAGTTTTGAGCAGTGGAGCAATGGATTGGATTTGTGTTTTTAGAGTCATGTGACTGCTATGTACAGAACAGAATGCCTTATAGGGGAAAGGGTAGAAATGCAGATGCCAGTTGAAAGGTGAGAACTACTCAGGCCAGAGATGATGGTGGTTTGCCACCGTGTGGTGGCAGTGGGGGTGTTAGAAAGTGGTCAGATTCTGGTTATATGTTACAGATAGAGCAACAGGAGTCCTGACAGATTGCATGTGGGGTGTCTGAAAAAAACAAAGAGCAATTCAAGGATGACACTGAGGTTTTTGACCTAAACAATTAGAAGAATGGTATTACATTTCCTATAAGGAAGATTGTGAGGAGTGAGGTTGGGGTGGGGGTTGTTGGGAAGCTCAGAAGTTTGATTTTGGAAATGTTAACTTTGTGATGCCTATTAGACGATAAGCATAAATTTAGAATAGACAGCAGGTCATATAAGTCGAGTTAAAGGGAGAAGTTTGGACTAGAAGAAAAATTGGGAGACAGTGAAATAGAGAGAGAGCAAGAGCAGAGATCCAAAGAGTCAGCTCTGGAACACTCTGACAGTTAGAGGCTAAGAAGATAAGTACGAATCAGCAAAGGAGACTGAGAAAGAACAGCCAATTAGGTTGGAAGGAAATCAGGAAAACATTGTTATCTAAGTAAAGAAAATGTTTCACAGAGGAGGAATTGATCGACTGTGTCAAATGCTACGAAGAGGGTGAATAAGATGAGGATGAAAAGTGATCACTGGATTTAGCAACATGGAGGTTGCCTTAGGAAGCACTGTTTTGATAGAATGATGGGAGGAAAAGCTTGATTGGAATGGGTTTACAAGAAAATGGGAAGGGGACCTCTTCTTCTATAAAACAAAAATGCCATGCATAAAACCTATTTTCTGATGCACTTCTGGGTTCACAGGATATGGGAAAATAAGACAAAGCATTGGGCTTTAACAAAAAAAGGGCAGTACCCAGAGATGGAGCCTAGGAGCAAGGGAGGGAGCTAAAAGAGAACATGAAGCCGGAAACCTTCAATATCTAAATAATGGTTACAATAGTCCCAGGTCAGTAATGGGACATATGACTCCACATGGAAGAGGAGTTTTAGAAGATACATCCTCAGTTTAGGTCCCCAGGATTCCCACAGATTATCAACTAAATATGTGTTCATAATCAAAGATTATAACAAGTATAAGCAAACAAATTCATGAGAGTATCACACAAAAAAATAAAATAAAATCACATTTAGTACCCTAAGAGTTGCAAATATTGGAATTAGCAGACAAAGAATATGGGGAAAAATGAAATATTTAAAGAAATAAAAGACAAAAAGATAAAAATATGAGCAAGCAAAAAGAGACTCTTCTAAAAGACTAGGCAAATTTGGAAACAAAGCTTTGAGAAATGAAACATAGAATTGAAAGTAAAAAGTCTCAATTCCTTGCTTAAAACACTGATTAGATACAGCTGAATAAAAATATTGGAAAATCAGAAGGCAGTTCTGAAGAAATTAAAAAGAATGTAACACAGACATAAGCAGATGGAATATATGAAAGGTTAAGAGACACAGAGGGAACTTCCAGGAAGATGGCAGATTAGAAAAACATGGGACTCTCTTCTCTCCCAGAAAAATAGCTAGAGGACAGGCAGAAATGGCCTGGAAAAAAAAAATTTCTAGGATTTAGGATACCAGGGAAAGGCTGAACACCGCTCAAAAGAGAGAGGGACACAGGAAAACAACATCAATGTTAAGGCCTTGAGTAGAAGAAGCTACAGCTGCAGCCACTGGTGCCCCTCCCTCACTCTAGGAGCAGAGACCTTTGAATTCTCCGGCCTTGGGCCAGGAACTACAGACAGAAGAGGAGTGCAGGGATCCACCTCACCATGAAAGAGGAGAGAGAGGGACGCAGCCTAAGGTGGATTCAGCTTTTGGCCCACAAATTTGGTCAGCTGTGTCCCAGGAACACTTCTAATGCTGGATGGGACTGCACCATTTGATTGTCCTGGGAGCCAGTGTAGGACTAAAGTGATTCAACCTTCTCAATTAACCTCCTTACTGACTGGAACTGGTTGTTGAGGCTGCAGAGAGGAGTGGAATTATTTCCTACCTGGGAAAAGAGAGAGTGCTGCCAGCAAAGGTTGGAGAACTGTCCCTGAGAAAGTTTGATTTGCAATGCTCTTACCCTCCAGGCAGGATCCTCTGTCACATTCATCTGGTCCACCTTGCAGCAAATACACTCCAACCAGGCTTTGAAGTGAGAGTCCTGTTAAAGAGCACCATCTGCTGGCCAAACAAGTAAGTGCATGTGAGGAAATTAAAAGAACATAAGAGACTTTTTCTAGCCTCTACAGCCTCCCTCCCCAAGGCCCTTGGAAGTGGGTCTGCAACCCATTACTAGGTCCAGGGCCCAGATTTGAGCAACTTATAGGGACAATACTAAAGACCTAGAATAGGCTGAACCAACAATCAAATGGCAATAACACAGTTTCCCACCACTAAATTCCTACAAAACAGAGAGATATTAAACATCAGAGAAAAGTCACCATCATAATCAGATGCCTAGACATCAGCAAAAAATTACAAACCATACTAAGAAAATGGGGTAAAAAAACGGCCCAAACAAAGAAATATATCAAAGCGCCAGATGAGGCACAGGATTTGAGACAACAGGATTCATTCAAATTTCCAAAATCAAATTAATGAGTTAAAGACAATATGGCCAAGAGAGAAAGGAGATCAAGAAAACAGTAAGTGAGCACAAAGAAGAATTTGAAAAGCTGAATAGAAAAATAACAGAACTCATGGGAGTGAAAGACATGATAGATGAAATAAAAAACACATTACAGGTATACAACAGCAGACTTGAAATAATAGAAGAAAGAATAAGTGATACAGAAGACAGAAGAGCTGAAATTGAACAGAGAGAAAAACACAGAGAAAAAGGAATGGAAAAAATTAAGCAGGGGCTCAGAGAGTTGAATGATAACACAAAACACAACAACATACATGTCATAGGAGTTCCAGAAGGAGAAGAGAAGAGAAAAGCAGTAGAAAGAATATTTGAGGAAACAATGGCTGAAAATTTCCCAACTCTTATGAAAAAATGAATTTACATGTCCAAGAAGTGCAGCATACCCCAATCAGAAGAAATCCAAATAGACCTATTCCAAGACACATACTACTCAGAATGTCAAACGTCAAAGATAAAGAGAAAATTCTGAGAGCAGCAAGGGAAAAGCAAACCATCACATACAAAGGATGCCCAGTAAGACTCAATGCAGATTTCTCATCAGAAAGCATGGAGGTGAGAAGACAGTGGTGTGATACAATTAGAATACTGAAAGAGAAAAATTGCCACCTGAGAATTCTTTATCCAGCAAAATTGACCTTCAAATATGAAGGTGAGTTTAAAATATTCACAAACAAACAGAAACTAAGAGAGTTCATTAAAAAGAATCTGCCTTTGCAGGAAGTATTAAAGGGAGCCTACAGCCTGAAAGAAAAAGACAAGAGAGAGAGGCTTGGGGGAGAGTGTAGAAAGCAAGAAAAACAGAAAGGATAAACAAAATATTAAAAAAAAAAAAAAA
>JAQZBX010080399.1:0-13827 GCA_029593785.1 Cabassous unicinctus
TGTCAAAGCATTCCCCCTCCTCATTAAACTTGGTTGAAAAGAATAGTAGTTTCATCAGCCTGGGACTAGACAAGTAAACTAGCAGCTCTGCCACCTAAGAAGACCTGATACAGGGGTGACAATGAGGAGAATGAAAAACTACAGCTTTGCCAGCTAAGAATGACCAACTTGGGAACAAATGCGGAAAACCCACAACTTTGCTGCAGTAAGTTTGGGCAAGTGGTGAACTAGTCAGAAATCGAATGATGTGATCCTGAAAATGAGAAAGCCATATGGATTGAAATAAGCTCTCCATACATCACTGGTGAGTGGGAAACCATGCAGGTACACAGGGAAAAACCTAAGAGAACCAACTAAAAGTAAAAGCCCAAGGAAGACTTAAGAACTGGCTATATTTATGAATGCATTTGTCAACCCACAAACTGATCAATCAGCAGAGAGCGAAAGCTTTATGGATTCAAGGTGTCGAGCACAAACTGCCTAAATCTTTGGGTGACCTATAATCTATGCAGATACAGGGGTGACCCTGTGTCATATTAAACTGTAAAAGATAAGAAATAAAAATAACTGAACAAATACATCAGTGGATACCTACTAAGTAGACATGGATTCTTCAGTTTAAGTCCAGGCAAGTTACTAAGACAAACCAACAAACCGCAGAAAAATTAAAAGGAATCAAGAGTTACAACAATATACTATCTAAACTGCCCAGCTTCAACCAAAATTTGCAATACATACAAAGAAACAGGAAAGTATGACCCATAGTGGAGGGGGGAAAGTAGTCAAAAGAAACTTACTCAGGGCCAGATGTTGAATTTAGAAGAAAAAGACTTCAAAGTAGGTATTTTAAATATGATCAAAGAAATAAAGAATACTATGTTCTAAGAAATTAAAGTAAAATTTGGTAGCAGGATTGGGAATATACAATACAGAAAAATAATACATTTATACACATATAAAAAAAGTCAATTGGAAATTCAAGACTTGAAAAGTACAATAACTTTATAGTGACAAATTATCCTTACCTAAGGAGAGGTCTGGCTTTTGCGCTTGGCTACAGGAGGTGATATTTAGGCCCCTGGAACATTCTGCCTGATAGGATTGTCTTTGTTTCCTGGGGGCTTAGGTTACCAGAAAGTTTAATATGATTTATGATTGGGGCTTTGGGCCATTTCATATCAGTTCTGACCTCCAGAGAAGTGATGACTAAAGTTATTTGGGGGAAGCGGCTGTGGCTCAATTGGTTGGGCTCCCATTTACCATACTGGAGGCCCGGGGCTCGATTCCTGGGGCCTCCTGCCTCCTGGTGAGGGCAAGCCAGCCTGCACCAGCTGGCGCAGCAAGATGACGCAACAAAGGGAAACAAGCAGACACAGAAAAATGCAAAGCAAATGGACAGAGCACAAGCAGCAAGGGGGGGGGAGGGCATAAATAAATAAATAAAATAAATCTTAAAAAACAAAACAACAAAAAAAACCACTAAATCTTTAAAATAAATAAATAGATTAAGTTATTTGGCTGACCTCCAGGAGGAGCTAGAGACTAAAAGTCAGCCACACAGTCATGAATGGGCCCCAGTAAGAACTATTAGATCATGTCATTGCACATGGTGAAATTTTTTACTTCTTCCTTTCCAATGCAGATGCCTTTTATATCTTTTTCTTGCCTAAGTGCGTGACCAAGTACTTCTAAAACAATGTTAAATAAGAGCAGTGAAAGTGGGCATCCTTGTCTTGTTCCAGATTTTAGAGGGAAAGCTTTTAGGATTTCACTATTGAATATATCAGCTGTGGGTTTTTCATATATACCCTTTATCATGTTGAAGAAGTTTCCTTCTATTCTTATCTTTTGAAGTGTTTTTATCAGGAAAGCATGCTGTATTTTTGCCGAAAGCTTTTCCTGCATCTATAGAGATGATCATGTGATTTTTTTTCTTTCAATCTGTTTATGAGGTGTATTACATTGATTGATTTTCTTATGTTGAACCACCCTTGCATACCAGGGTTGAAACCCATTTGGTCATGGTGTATAATTCATTTGATGTGTTTTTGAATACAATTAGCAAGTACTTTGTTGAGGATTTAACATTTAGGTTCATTAGAGAGATTGGTCTATAGTTTTCCTTTCTTGTGGCGTCTTTGATTGGCTTTGGTATTAGGGTGATATTGGCATCATAGAATGAGTTAGGCAATGTTCCCTCCACTTTGATTTTTTGGAAGAGTTTAAGCAGGATTGGTGTTAGTTCTTTCTGGAATGTTTGGTAGAATGCACCTGTGAAGCCATCCGGTCCTGGCCCCTTCTTAGTGGGGATGTTTTTGATGACTAACTCTATCTCATTACTTGTGATTGGTCTGTTGAGTTCACCAATTTCTTCTTTCAAAACGTAGGCTGCTTGTATGTTTCTAGGAATTTGTCCATTTCCTCCAAATTATCTGTCTTGTTGGCATACCATTTTTCAAAATATCCTCTCATGATACTCTATTTCTGTGGGGTCAGTGGTGATATCCCCTTCCTCGTTTCTTATTTTATGTATTCGAATCTTCTCTTTTTCTTTGTTACACACAATGGAATATTACTCAGCTGTAAGAAGGAATGCGGTATTAACACATGGGATAACATGGATGAATCTTGAAGACTTTATGTTGAGTGAAAGCAAGCCAGGCACTGAAGGACAAATATTACATGACCTCACTGATATGAATTAAGCAAATTGAGCAAACTCACAGAGCTAGAGTCTGTAAGATAGGTTTACAGGAGACAGAAAGGGAGAAGGTGGTTGTGAGCTAATGCCCATATGGGCAAAATCTATGATAAGGTGGAAGGGTGTAGTTGTGTAGTGGATGGGCATGACAGTGGTGAAATGATGCTACTGGGCTGGGCAGTGTTGGTTTGTGAGAGGGGTATGGTGGGGAGGGTGGGTTGGACTGTCCATGGAACTGGGGGGAAGGGTGGGGGAAGGAGCAGGTGAACTATGGGGATTTGCAGGTATGTGGTTGAAACTACAATGTTGGGCATGTTCTTCTGGCAAATATGGCAGGGGAGGGTTACTGGTTTAAGGTGTTGGATGTGGGGGGTACGTAGGAGAGGGCGCACCTGGGGCAGGCTTCTAGGGAGTGTGTAGTGTTATCTTGTTGTAGCAGTTTGGCAGTTTGATGTAGTTATGAATTCCAAAAATAGATACTGGATTATACTTGTAAACTGGTCTGCTAATCTGGGCAAGATTAAGTTATGATTAGGGCATTGACAGGCCACCTCAGTAAGGCGTTGAGCCCCACCCGTTGGTGGGTGGGGTCTCAAAGATAAAAGACATTGCAAAGGACAGAGTTGGAGTCGTTTTGATGTTGGAGTTCTGATGCTAAGATTTAATGCTGGAGCCCTGGAAAGTGAACACCCAGAGGAGCTTGGTCGTAAGGAAAGAGAGAAGGCCCCGGGAAGAGAAACAAGCTGTTTGCCTGATAGTCTACAGCTGACCTTGTGGAGATAGCAGAGAAGCTGAACCCAGAGACAAGCAAGCCCTGGAAAGAGAGGAACCCAGGAAACCTGAACCCCTGCAGACATTGGCAGACATCTTGTTCCAACACGTGGCAATAGACTTTGGTGAGGGAAGTAACTTATTCTTTATGGCCTGGTAACTGTGGACATCTACCCCAAATAAAAAGCCTTTACAAAGACCAACAGATTTCTGGTATTTTGCATTAGCACCCCTTTGGCTGACTAATACACTTGTCATAGTGTGTTTTATCAGTGGGTGGAAACTCACATAATGAGAGGGAAGTTGTTGGACTCCCATCCTGGGGTGTCCTGCTATGATCTCAGAGGGGCAGGAGTCTCTTAACAGCATAGGCAGTGCCTAATAGGGGAGGACAGACCAGTATGTCAAGCCCTCAATGTTGTTGCAAGTAACTATGAATATTATCCTTCAACGAGTTAATCTTGGTGATTACCGTGGGACCTACCGTGGGGAGGAGGAGGGATGAATAGAATAGATGGAATATGGGGCATTTTTGGAGCGATGGAATTTTTCTACATGATCTTGCAATGATGGATACAGACCATGTTAAATTTCATCAAAATCTATAAAAGTGTATAGCCCAAAATGTAAACCATAATGACCATGGTAGTAGCAATGTTTCAATATTTGTACATAAATTGTAACAAATGTACCATCCACATGTAAAATGTTATTAATAGGGGAAAGGGGAAAAGGGGGAGGATGTTGGGTATATGGGAATCACCTATATTCTGCATGTGACTTTTCTGTAACCTAAAGCTTCTTTGAAGACAAAATGAAAAAAATAAGACACTGGGGAATAAATGGAAGAAAATGTTACTGTACATTCAAGACAACAGATCTTACAGTGATGAAAGACATGTCAAAAAATTTTTAAATTTTATATTTTACTTATTTCAAATTTCTTTTACATCTTTTGTATTTTAGTTGTTATTTTTAAAACTATCATTATTATATCATTTTCCTATTAATTGTACTCGGTTATTTTGTTGGCTTCAATTTTGAAGAAGTTTTGGATCACAGAAGGGTTACAACTGTGGCAAGGCAGGATCATTGGTGCTGGGTGTCAGAGATGGGGGATGCATGGGAGAAGGTTCATCTGGGGCATACCTATAAGGCATATGAATGTGTTCAAGTGCTCATGGGGCACTGTCACAGTCGGTGGAGATCAACACAATAACCAAAAGAATATCAAATTCCCATCCTGGGGAGCTTTGCCACATTCTCTAATGGGACAGCAAGAGTCCCACAAGTATAGGGGCAGTGACTAGTGAAGGACGATGAACCAGTGACAGGCCCTTAATAATGATGACTGAACTTATGAAATTTTACTTTTGAAATTGAAACTTAGCCTGGTATTATAGGTTGCCAAAGAGTTACCTCCTGAGAGCCTCCTTGTTGCTCAAATATGGCCTCTCTCTAAGCCAAATTCAGCATATAAACGTACTACCTTCCCCCCAGCGTGGGACATGACTCCCAGGGATGAGCTTTCCTGGCACCGAGGGATTACCACCAAGTACCAACTAGCAATGCAACTGGAAAAAGACCTTGACCAAAAGGGGGAAAAGGGTAAAGACAAATGAGTTTATATGGCTAAGAGCCTTCAAAGTGAGTCAGGAGGTCATTGCAGAGGTTACACTTAAGAACGTCTCAGCAGGATCTCACTGACTGCCCAAAGTCAATATTGCCTCAAACAGCAGGGCTCCTCAGGGCTCTGGAAACACCCAGACACTATAGGCAGGGCAGACAGCTCAGGAGTTTGGCACCCTGCCACTGGGCCCTACTTTGGAATTTATGCTCCCCAGTGTGACACAGTTGGACTCAGTTGTGGTTGCCCTACACATGGATCTTCTGCCGCTTCCATGTGAACATATGGTTAGTACTAGAGTGGATAGGTGTATGTCCAAGAGACTTAAATCTTTGGGCTTTCCATGTGCCAGTTGGGCCCCGAATCTCAACAGAGATGCAACACCTACTCTGCAGTTCATTGGACTCACCCAGGACAACTAACAAGGAGAAGGTGATGGACAACGCCCATTCCAAGGAACAGAGAGAGTTTGCAACTGCAAGCAAGATAGTCCCATCCATCTGCCCAATGGGATCTAAGCCCCCTTTCAATTAGAGGTGGAATGGGCATCACCATCCCAGAATCCTCAGGACTGGGGAATGAATGATGGACTACAGTAGACTTACTATTATTCTATTATAGACTTATTGTGATTCTAGCAATGGAAGAACTGTTTCATTGATGTGTTAACAGCCACTGGAGCTTCTGAGGGGAGAGAGGGGGAAAAATAGGTGTAGTATGGGGGCATTTTCAAGACTTGGGAATTGTCATGAATGACATTGCAATGACAGATACAGGCCATTATATATCTTGTCATAACTTAAAAAATTGTGTGGGAGAGAGTGTAAACTACAATGTAAACTATAATCCACGCTTAGTGGCAATGCTCCAAAATCTGTTCATCAATTGTAACAAAAGTACCAACATGAAGGATGTTGTTAATGTGGGAATATGTGTGAGGGGTAGGGAGCAGGCCATATGGGAATCCCCCATATTTTTTATGTAACATTTATGTAATCTAAGTATCTTTTTTAAAAAGTGTATTTAAAAAAAACACAAAAATATAAGACACCAAAGGTTCAGGTGAATTTCCCTGATGTGGCAAAGAGTAACATATACCCGAGGATGACGGAAGCTTCTCATTTGGGATCCCCTTCCAGATCTTATTACTCTATGTGTCTCTTCCTTTGGCAGGTACTGATCTGTAATCTTTGGCTACAATAAAATTATAATCTCAAGTATAGCGCTGTCTTGAGCTCTGTGAGTCATTTTAGTGAATTATCAAACATAATTATGATCATGGGAACTCCCAAATTTTTAGCCAGCTGATCAGAAGTGAAGGTGGCTCTAGGGACCTCTGAACTTGTAGCTGGTGTTTATTCCCTCTGACTTTGTAGTTGGAATTTTAACTCCTTGCAATAATCAAAATGAAAAATTCAGTTAACTACACTTAACAGCAAATTTGAGATGTAAGAAGAATCAATTAACATAAAGATGGGTCAATAGATATGATCCAATCCAAAGAACAAAGAAAAATGCAAGTCTAAAACAAAGAAGCTAGAGAGGAAGAGACAGAAAAACTAATTAATGAAACGATGACTGAAAACTTCCAATTTGATAGCAACCATTAATTTACAGATCCGAGAATGCTAATAAACCCCAAATATGATAACTATAAATCATTTGCATTTAGACAAATTGTATAGTCAAACTACTGAAAGCAAAAAACAAAAACCTGGAAAGAGAAAAACAAAAAACAAACAAAAAAACCCACAGAGGAACAGCAATATGATTAACAGCTAAATTATCAGAAAAAAGATGGAGGCCAGAAGGCAGTGGAATGATATGTTCAAAGTGTTGAAAGAAAAAAGTATCAACCAAGAATTCTATATCCCATGAAACTATCTTTCAAAAATGATGTGGCAAAATTGAGAAAACTGATTACTAGAAAACTTGCCCTACATGAAATACTAAAAGAAGTCCTCCAAACTGAAAGGAAATAATATCATGTAGGAACTCAGACGATGGAAAGGAATGAAGAGCAATGGAAATGGCAAATATGGGGTAAATATACGATCTCTATACTTGTCTTAATTTCTATTAAAAACATAAAATAAAATTATATAAGCATTAATATATACATATATAGAAAGTAAAACTTGTATTGTGGGGCTGATAACATATATGGATATAATATATATGGCAATAATAGCATGAAAGATGGGGGAAAAAAATGGAACTATATTAGAGCAAAGTTGGTATATTTTATCAGAATTATGTCAGAATTAACCAGTAGATTGTGATGAATTAAAGAGGTATAATGTAGTCTTTATATCAACCACCATAAATAAACAACAAAGGCTAAAAAGTCAGAGGAATGAAAATGGTACACTTAAAAGTATATTTTTAACACACACCCAAAAAGACATTAAAGGAGCAAGAGAGGATTAAAAAAAGGGGCATGAGACATAGAAAATAAATATAAAATGGCAGCTGTAAATTCAAATCATAACAAATTTCAATTAAATGCAAATGAAATAAACACTGATCAAAAGGCAGAGTGATCTGGCTGCATAAAGATCAAGAACTAACTATAGGTAACCTACAAGACAAACCTTTAGATGCAGAGACACAAATAGTTTGAAATTAAAGGGTGGAAAAAGACATACCAACCAACAAGAATCATATGAGACAGAGGGGTCACTTAATACCAGACAAAATAGATTTTAAGATAAAGAATTACCTGGCCCCAAATGAAAATAGTGCTGATGTTGAGAAACCTTGAATTAATTTAATATACCATGTAATATAGGGCAAAACTATTTGGTCATCTCAATAGACAAAAAGAACTGATAAAATCTAACAACCATTCATGATAACAACTCTCAAACCTAAAATAGAAGAAAACTTCTTCAACCTATGATGAAAGACATCTACATAAAACCTACAGTTAACACTGTACTTAATGGTGAAAGCCTGAATGCTATTCCCTTAAGATCAGGAACCCTTCTCATCACTTGTATTCAACATTTTATCATAGGTAAGAAAAAAACTGAAGGTACACAGATAGGAAAGGAAAAAATAAAACTCTTATTTGCCGATAAAACGATCTTGCATGTAGAAAATCCTAAGGAATCTTAAAAAAAATCAACTATAATATATGAGTTTAGCAAGATATAGGATACATAATCAATATATGAAAATCAATCAGCAACAAATAATTTGAACATGAAATTAAGAAAACAATTCCATTCACAATAGCACCAGTAAGAATAAAAATGTAGGAATAAACTTAAATTGGTAGAATCAATATGTTAAGATGACAATTCTCTCCATGTTGATCTATAGATTCGATACAGTCCCTATCAAGATCCTTGCAGGATCTTTGTAGAAATTTCCAACCTGATTAAAAAAAACTTAGATGGAAATACAAAGGACTAGAATAGACAAAACAGAAAACAAAGTTGGACAGCTTATCCTTCCCAATTTCAAAATGTTCTATGAAGCTACAGTAAAATGAAACAGAAGAGTTCAGAAATAAGCCCATACATTTATGGTCAATTAATTTTCAACAAAGATAACCAAGGTAATTCACAGTAAAAGGAGTCTTTTTGACAATCACACCAAAAGAAATGGAGAGCCGTGTGGGGGAAAAAAAAGAGAGAGAGAACTTAGACATTTACTTCACAAAATTAACCCTAAATGAATCACACATAAATAAATGTAATAGGTACACTTACGTAAAACTTCTTGAATAAAACATAAGAGAACATATATGTGACTTTGAGCTAGGCAAAGGTTTCTTAGGCATGACACTAAAAGCACAATCCACAAAAGAAAAAAAAATAATCAAAAACAAAATTGAGTTCATCAAAATTAAAAACTTTTTTTTTTCTTTAAATTTTTTTTTTATTGTGGGTAAAAATCAAATTTTTCACAATACATACCAATATTTGTAAAATGATATATAAATATATATGCAGATATGTGCATTTCCTTACATAAATGTTATTTTTATATATATATATTTTTTAAAAGGTGCTTAGATTACCTAAATACTACACAGAAATTACACGGATTCCCAAGTTCCCCACCTCCCACAACATCCCACACAAACATCATCAGTGTGGCACATCACCCACAATGGATATACATATCCTGGGGCCTTGCCACCAAGCATAGACCACAGTTCACATCGTAGACCACACTCTCTCCCACACAGTTCTGCATGGTATATGCTAATGCAAAATGGCCTACATCCGTCGCAGCAACGCCACTCAGGACACCCCCAAGTCCCAAAAAAGCCCCTGTATTTCAACTGCCCTTCCCCTCCCTGCCCCAAAAGCGTCCAGTGGCCACTGGCTCCACCTCACTGTTATAATTTCTTCCATTGCTTCCATTGTTCTTCAAAATAAACCTTTAAGAAAATAAAAATGGAAAGACTGGAAGAAAATATATGCAAAACATATACCCAATAAAAGACTTGTATCCAGTATAAATAAATCTTAAAACTCTAACACAGTGGAAAATGGATAAACCTAAAAGGGTACTCTGAATAAAAACACTTTTATTATAACTCTTCTTCATTTCAAGAACAATGGATAGATGAAACTAGACACGGTCATTGGTCATACCTCTGTGTGCCCTACCAGCCTTGATACTTCAACAGTTTTTAATGCTCCAATATTTTGTTAATCTGTTTAACAATTTACTCATGTTTGAGGAATAAAACATTAAAGGATTATGTTACCTAATTAACAGGTAAAAAGCAAGTCTACTTTAGTTCAGTTGCTCCTATTCAGGAGTATGGTAAAGACCTGGGTAGGAAAGATATTGCTTGTTCTCGGACTAAAACGTTCTATTAACAGAAAATGTGTAATTATTCATTAACATTCAAACAATAATCTAAAGGTACAATTAGTTACAATGGACTAATATGATGTTTGAACAATAGGGCAAACCACACAACAAAAAATTATAGCAAATTAGAATTAAAATCTAAACTATATAACCAAAGAATACTGCATTAAATACACAGTATAATGTTAATACCTAATTCAGTGAGACTTTACAGCCACCTGCAGTGTGGAACATTTTCTATCCTCATGGAACATTTTCTATGCCATTTATGATTCTTCTTCCAATCAGTGACTTCTACAGCTTATCAGTGTACCTATGAAATGGTGAGTGATTATCCAAGGCACCCTTCTTGAACAATGTCAACTCACAAAAGCAGTTCTCCTGTTTTCTCAATGCCTTCTTAATAGCACACCACAAATTTGTAGTGCAGTGATTTTGGAATAAAACTAGGGTGAGTATAAAACTTTTTATCCTTTACCTATATTTATTTGTAAACACTATGAAGCTTGACATATCTAGTGTCATAAAGCACTAAAGACACAAAGTAGTTAACCAAGTCAGCTGACCACCATGCTCCCGGCAAAGGTCATGAGTTACTATTAAATGCCACTGAGAATCTATTCTTAGAATATCCTGGGCCCAGAGGATTTTAGTAGGAAGCTTCCACTTTCTTTTTTTTCCCTCACTTTCTACATACTCCCTAGATGCTAATCCAGGTATACATAAAATTCCCCCGAAAATACAGTTCTTTTAGTTGTTGTACATTATATTTGTTAAATAAAATATACATATCAGCTTCCCTCAAAAGCTGACTTCTTTTGGTTTCTAGCATATCTTGTTGGTCAAATTGTTCAGATACAGACTATAGAAGTTTATATTTCTCTTAAGCTGAGCATCAATACCATGGTCAGAGTTTCTGTTTTCCCAAAACGAAAGTGTTGATATTTTATGCACAGTACATGTGATTGAAACAAACCTTTGTCCTTACCAATAAAATTTCACAATTCATCCCTCTTTAAAAAAAAGCAAAAAACTAAACTAAGAGAAGACTCCAAATTGGAATAAAAGATAACATCTAGTTGTAGTCTTGATATGACATAAAAACTACATTCCAATGCATTTTACAAATAGCTTGTCTCCTCTGTAATGGGGAAATCCAATGCAGATTACAGTGAATCCAGATGACTGGTCTGAACAGGCATTTCCTGACAGAATTTTAAAAACTGAAATGGGCTTAGTGAACTGTTGAACATTAACTTTACATAATTCTTGCAAATAATGAGGCCCTATTTTCAGAACAAGTTAACATTTCCCAAATGGAAATGACTTGAAACAAATAAATATTTGCAACAAATATTTTTAATGTGAAACTCAATTTTATTACCTACATTATAGCCATGAACTTAATACACAAATATCAAGCTTAAAACCTTGGTTGTTAAGAAGAAATCAATGTATTATGTTAATTTTAGCAGATATAAAAATAATTTAATCAAAACTATAATAATCAAACTTGAGAAACTGGGTGAGTTAATGCTGTAGAAAGTACTAATTAAAATGCTGTATCATGAGAACAACTGAATCAACTATTTCAAAAGTCCAGAGTCTAGGACAGAGGTTCTTAACCTTTCTTGTTCTATGGACCCCCTTGCCAGTCTGGTGAAAACCACAAACCCCTTACTAAGTCCACACTATACTGAGTATTATTTAATAAACATATCCCACTTGCACCAACACGTCATGTCATGTCATGTCATACTGTTTCTATATTTTCTCTGAAAGATTTCCAAATGATGTTTTAACTGAAATAACTATAATCAATTCTTGATCCACATATATTTCCATAATAGTGTCCCTACAAAATAATCATCACTATAGAATATTAGCCTAGGTGACAGGACATAACTAACAATTTTAAAATGCTTTGTACTAGATCTTTTTCTAGACTAGCACTCACTATCCAACAGCAATAGAATACAAGCCACATATGTAACTTAAAGTTTTCTAGTAGCCACATTTAAAAAGCAAAAAAAAAAAATGTAATTAACTTCAACTTTAATAATCAAATTTATTTTACCCAATATATCAAAAATACCATTTCAATGTATAATCAACACAAAAAATTATTAGACAACTTACATTCTAACCTGTATACTTGCAAGACTTCCCAATTCAGGATAGCTACAACTGCTAAGAGTCACATGTGGCTAGTGACAGTAGATATGTTCTATATGTACTCTATCACAGAAAGTTCTATTGAAAAGCGCAGCTCTAAACTTAAAAAAATGGGCCATTCTGTATTTTGACTCACAGTATTAACAGATCTACTAAGTTCTTTTTGTGTTTAGGATACAGAAAGTTGCAAGAGAATGTCACTTGCACCCAAAACGATGAGGAAAAAGCCTGGATAATCGGCAAAACAATAATTTTTCTCAGGCTTATCAGAGAGCTGAAGTCATAAAAGAAACAAATAGGAAATATTCCAAAGACTAACAATCCCTTCCAAAGAGAAATAGCACACATTAGCAGTTCAACCTCTAGCAGATCATGGGATAAAGAGCTGACTACTACCCATACAAAGGATTAAGAAATCATCTAAAATTGCAATGTATTCTTAAAGACCAGAAAAGGGCTAGTTTGTCCATTGAATAGGTATCCTATACAACAAAAGGAAAGTTCACATTCACTCACAAGTTTTATTCCATGGGCTCCACCAGGTTATCATGAGAAAGATTTAGTTGGGTACAAACCCAGTCAAAATCCTCTCCCCCTTCCCCCTGCTTGGTGATACAGATAGTCACAAGGGAAATTAGAAAATATTTTAACTAAATGAAAACAAAAACAGAACATATCAAGATTTGTATGATCCAAAACAAACATTTGTTCAAAAAAGCTAACAGCATTATTCATAACAGCCAAAAAGTAAAGACAATCCAACATTCTTTAACTAATAGATGGATAAAATGTAGTAAATATCCATATGATAGAGTATTATTCAGCCATACAAAAGAAAAAAGTACTGATATATTCTATATGGATGAACCCTGAAAACATTATGCTAAGTGAAAGCATCCAGACACAAAGGCTACATATAATAGGATTCCACTTACCTCAAATGTCCAGAATAGGCTAATGCACAGAAAAAAATGTAGACTGGTAGTTGCCAGGGAGTTGTCAGTAGGTGATGAGAATGGAGATTGACTACTAATGGATATGGGTTTCTTTTTGGGGTGATGAAAATGTTCTGTAATTGTACAATGGTGATGATTGCACACTTTGTGAATATACTAAAAAACACTGAGCTATGTACTTTAAAAGGGTGAATTTTGTGGAGTACTGATAACTGCTTAGAGTAAAATTTATGGTTTTAAATGTTTATATTAGGAGAGAATATCTCAAAATAATAACCTAATAAACTAGACAAATTAAAGCAAAGACTAAGATAAATCAAAGAAACCCTAAATAAATGGAGAGATATATGATGTTTATGGATCAGAAGACTCAACATTGTTAAGATGGCAAGTTTCTCCAAACTGATATATGGATTTAATGCACTCCTAATCAAAACTCCAACAGGACTTTTTGCAGAAACTGACAACCTGAATTTAAAATTTATATGAAATAAAGGGCTTAGAAGAGCCAAAACAACTCTGAAGAATAGGAACAAAGTTTGATTAATCATGATACCTGATTTTGAGAAGTTCTATAAAGTAATCAAGTCAACAAGGTGTATTGGCATAGTGATAAGACACAAAAGAACTGAAGGGTCTCCAATAGATCCATATATACATTTAGGGTCAATTGATTTTGAGAAGGGTACCAAGATAATTCAGTGGAGAAAGGGTAGTCTTTTCAACAAATGGTGATGGAACAACTGGACATCCATGTT
>JAQZBX010080400.1:0-13825 GCA_029593785.1 Cabassous unicinctus
GGAATTGCTCTGTTATAGTGACCTAATTTTTTGATAAACCTATGTTCACTAATGGTCTGTGCTGCTGTAGGACCAAAGAATAAATGACAAATGTTGAGTACAAAATGTCCTGCTTCAGATTGAGCTCTTCTGTGAGATGTCACATCCCTGCTCCCTCTATCACTCAGAGTAATCCATAGACAAACCAGAGAATTCTGGCTTGCCTTTTGGTAATATTTTACCTATTCCCCCAACATAATCACTCAATTAAACAGTGTATACTGCTGGCAAGAGGATTCTTTAAGACCATATCAGTGACAGTTCAGTCTTGCCTGTGCATCCCATTCTTTCTTGGTTTTCTAGATTCCATCAATAAGCTCCAAGTGACATTTTAAATCAGTATCCTCCTGCATTAAACCTATCTGTGTCAAGTTCACCCCTTCCTTATCATCTGCTCTGTTCCTAAATAAATGGAAGGTTATTCTGTGTTCATGGGTTGGAAGACTAAATATCATTAAGATGTCACTTCTACTCAAACTAATCTACAGATTTAATGCAATCCTGATAAAAATTCCTTTATCCTTCTTTGTGGAGTTGGAAAAGCCAATTATCAAATTTATCTGGAAGGGTGAGGGTCCCTGAATAGCCAAAAATATCTTTAAAAAGAACGAAGTTGGAGGACTCTCACTTCCAGACTTTAAAGCATATTATCTAGTACAGCGGTAAATTCATCATGGTACTGGCATAAAGACAGACAGATTGACCAGTGGAATCAAATCGAGAGTTTGGAAATAGACCTTCACATCTATGGTCAAGTGATTTTTGACAAGGCTGTCAAACCCATTCAGCTGGGTCAGAACAGCCTATTCAACAAATGGTGCCTGGAAAACTGGATATCCATATCTAAAAGAAAGAAAGAGGACCCCAATCTTACACCTTATACAAAAATTAATTCAAAAATGATCAAGGACCTAAATATAAAAACTAGAACCATAAAACTCCTAGAAGAAAATATATGGAAATATCTTCAAGATCTTGTTGTTGGTTTCTTGGACCTTACACCCAAAGTTCAAGCAAGATATATGGGATTGCCTCAAAATTAAACACTTTTATATTTCAAGTGATTTTGCTAAAAAGGTGAAAAGACAGCCAACTCAATGGGAAAAAAATAGTCAGAAACCACATATCTGACAAGGGATTGATCTCCCATGTTATATAAAGATATCCCACACAACGTAACAGCAAAATAACAAGCAACCTAATTTAAAAATGGGCAAACAAATTGAATAGTCATTTTTCTGAAGAGGAAATACAAATGATTAAAAGACACATGAAAACATGTTCAACATCACTGGCTATTAGGGAAATGCAGATTAAAACTACAATGAGATGTCATCTCACACCATACAGAATGGCCATTATTTAAAGCAAACAAACAAACAAACAAACAGGATACTTCAAGTGCTGGAGAGAATGTGGAGAAATAGGAACCCTCCTTCGCTGTTGGTGGGAGTGTAAAATGGTGCAACCTCTGTGGAAGACAGTTTGCAGTTCCTCAGGAAACTAAATATAGAATTGCCATACTACCTGGCAATCCCACTACTAAGAATATATTCAGAAGAACTGAAAGCAAAGATGCGAACAGATATTTGCACATCGATGTTCATAGCGGCATTATTCACAATTGCTAAAAGGTAGAAACAACCTAAAGTGTCCATCAACTGATGAATGGATAAACAATATGTGGTATATTCATACAATGGAACATTGTTCAGTTGTAAGAAGAAATTAATCAGGGAAGCACATGATAACATGGAGGAACCTTGTTTTGTTGAGTGAAACAAGGCAGACACAAAAGGACGAATATTGTATTGTCTCACTGATATGAACTAAATACAATGAGTAGACTTACGGAGTTGGGCTAAGAAGTGTAGGATGGTGGGAGATGGAATGCTGGTTGAGAAGGTGGAGATGATGCTGGATGTATGCAGAATGTTTAATAAGGTCAAACGTAAATACGCGGTAATGGATGGAGTTGATGGTAGCACATTATAATGAATGTAACAAACACTGTTGATTTATGATTGTGATTGTGGCTGAAATGAGTAGTCTAGGGAGGTTAATGTTAGATGGATGACAGCTAGAGGATAATACAGGAAATATATAACAATGATTTTGGCAGTAGATGAGGATTGTGGTTAATAGTATAAATACAGGTATGTTCTACTACAAGGTGTTAAGAATGTGGTGATACATGGGAAAAATGTAATTAATGTAATTTATAGACTATAGTTAACAACAACATTGTAATGTTTTTGTAGCAAAAACAAGGAAGTTACTATATTATTGTTAAAGGTAAAAAAAAGAACATGGGGTTTGGTTTTGTGAGATATGAGTGCGATTAAGCATTTTTTTCTCTTCAATTTTTTTTCACTAACAAGGAGATCTTGACTATGTCATTTAAATAATCTGTGTTCATCTGTGTAGCTTTCTGAACACCAGAGGAACAATTGAGTTAGTTGTCAGAATTAGATGAGATAAAAGTGCCTAGACAGAACATTTTAGAAGTAATGCTTCCATAACTTTTTGAGCTGCCTTTATTGTTATTTTATTTTTTGAATTCGAAATAAAATTTGAATTAAAAAAAAAAAGCACCATCAGAATCCATTGGGATATTTTTCTTTAAAGATAAGTCTAGGTGTCTCTTGCTTGCTCAGATATCACTATTTTCCCATATACCCCTACAAAGTACCAAATGTCTTGGGACTGATGGCCCCTGATGCAAAAAGGGAGTGGGGCTTACAGTTAATTAGTCTGACAAAAATACCTCATATTATTTCCTTTTCAGAATAATTTCCATTTAAATAAAAATTCAAACTTTCATCTTCAAAGTGTTAGACTTTATCTAAATGATCTCAAATCTTTAGGAAGAAAAAGGTGAAAAGAAACTAGCTGATAATTCTCCAAATAAAACAGCATGGCAATGGCCACATGCTTTAAAGGCACTCCTCTTTTTTTTTTTCTGGGGGTTGGTTTCTTTCTTAGGCAGGATCTCTCTACATACTGGGAAGGATGGCCACTCACAGCTGTGGGCTCACATTGTCCTCAAAGGTCCTGATCTTAGAGGAATTGTTTGCTCAACAAACTTTTGGGAGAAGAATCACACCTCTCCTAATTTGTATGATCCTGCCCTCCCACTCCAGGGATGGATGATGGGAGCAAGGGATGGAGGGAGGGAGGGATAACTCATCAAGTCTGACCAATCGAATGTTCCATTCCCCTGGCCACGGTTGGTACAGGGATGGGCCATTTCACATGCCAGGTGATGATTCAAAATTATATGGCCTCTCAGACTGGGCATCACCACTCCCAAATCCTCAAGATTGAGGAATGAATAAACATAAGGGGGTAATGCAACTATGGACGAAAATAGACTTATTATTATGCTAGCAATGGAAGAACTTGTAACACTGATAACAAGACAGTGGTCGCTAGAGGTTCTGAGGGGAGGGAGAGGGAAGAATAGGTGTAACATGGGGCATTTTTGGGACATTGGAATTGTCCCGCATGACATTGCAGTGATGGATACAAGTCATTATACATTTTGTCAAAACCTATAAAATTGTGCAGGGTAAAGTGTAAAGTATAATGTAAACGATAATGCTTTGTTAGTACAATGCTTCAATGTGTTCATCAATTGTAACAAATGTACCACACAAATGAAAGATGTTAATGTGGGAAAGTGTGTGCCGGGGGTAGAGTATATGGGAATCCCCTATATTTTTGACGTAATATTTATGTAATCTAAAGCTTCTTTAAAAAAAATTTTTTTTTTAATTATATGGCCTCTCAATAACTTTGAAAAAGGGCTAGTGGTAACAAAAATGCCAATTTACCTCTGACTTGGGATAAACAATATAAGTCAATCCATTAGAAGCTGAGATAAACCTTGAGATCTCTGCTTTGATAATTTTGAAAGTTATTAGAATACGTTCCCATTCGATTGAGGTTTTTTCTTATTCTTCTGAGCTCAAGCCGCAACTAACGACTCTAATGAAAAGGAATAGTTCCTGAAGTGGTTTAAAAAAGAGACTCTGGATCATGAGACTTTATGGGAATCACCTGGAGGAGGGCTTATTAAACCACAGATTGCTGGGCCCTTCTACCAGGATTCTGGTTAAGTCTGATCTGGGACCTGAGATTGAATTTCTAGCAAGTTTCCAGGGTCCTTGCTGCTGGTCCGGGGACCACACTTTGGGAACAACTATCCTCGAGTATTCGCAGGGATTCTTATACGTACCTCGTTTAAACTCTTACAGAAAAGGAGTCTTAAAAATACAAGGTATTATATTCATCATTACAAAGAAAGAATCATACATATTTATTCTAGGCAAAGAATAAAAGTTAATTAGGTGTCATCTTGGCATTGGGATTTTGAGAGAGGCTTTCACTTTGAACCTACCAAGGCACATCCCTGTAAATCCTTTAATGTGTCTAGGACCCACCTGGAGATCTTGCTACAATGTAGATTCTGATTCAGGAAGCCAGGGGTGAGGCTTGCATTCTGAATTTTTGACGGGCTGAAGTTTCAGGGTCCATGCTTTGGGGAGCAAGGCTAGTCCACATAAATAAAGCTAGCCCTCACAAATCCTTGGGAAACAAAGGTTTTCAGCATCTTCAGTCCTAACCTTTAGACACATGTTGCCCGTTGGTGAAAAGACTTTCTCAGGATGGATTATAAGGCTGGACGGAAGCGGCCCTTCATCTTCTTGCACTGAAGTCTCCTTAAGGGCTGGTCCCAAGATACACATTCCAGCTTTTCTTCTTGGGAATTTAGGTCAAACTCCCTAACTTTCAATTCAGATGTGTATTAGTCAGCCAAAAAGGGTGCTAATGTGAAATACCAAAAATGGGTTGGTCTTTACAAAGGGTGTTTATTTGGGGTAGAAGTCCACAGATACCAGGCCATAAAGCGTTATGTTTCTTCTCTCACCACAGTCCATCGCCACATGTTAGAGCAAGACAGCTGCCGGCGTTTGCCAGGGTTCAGGCTTCTGGGGTTTCTCTTCCCGGGGCTGCGTTTCTCTCCGGGCTTAACTCCTGTTTCCTCCACAAGGTCAGCTGTAGATGATCAGGCGAACGGCTTGCTTCTCTTCTCCTGGGGCCTTCTTTCCAACATCAAAACCGCTTCTCAAAAGACTGCTTCAGCTTTGTTCTTTGCCTTGCCCTTTATACTCGATTCCCCACCTACCAAGGGGTGGGGCTCAACGCCGTACTGACATGGCCCAGTCAACGCCCCAATCATAACTTAATCGTGCCCAGATTAACAGATCAGTTTTACAAGCATGATCCAATTATATTTTTGGAATTCATAATTACGTCAATCTGCCCAACTGCAACAAGGTGGAAACTTGCTATGGTGCTTTTATAATTTAGGTAGAAATTCTAACCTTCCGCACATTTTGCGATTAAAGGACCTTGATATTTTGAATAATAAATTGGAGTTCTTTGGTAATTGTTTGCCCTTTACATATGCCCAAACTGCCTTTTTAAGAAATCCACTTGGTTCCAGCTGAACACAAAGCCCTGTTTGATCTCTATTAACCTTGCCCACTAAAGCTCTGGCAGCCCCTTCCTCAATTCCCCCATCCCTACTTCTGGTCTTATAATTTTACTCTTGTGTTCCAAGAACCTCCGCTTTGGTTACAGTCCCTAAAAGATAAAGTAGCTGGAGTTCTCTAAGCAGTAATGTTTATACAATTTAAGAGTGAGACTTGTTTCTTTCAATCAAAATTTGGCTTACTCCCTCACTCAAGGACCCACAGTGGCTTTAGTGCCCACCACATCAAATCTCTACTATTCTTCCTGCATTGGAAAGCAACAGCTTCTCATGACCTAACATCTAACATGCCATGGATTGATATAAGTGCCTTTTTAAATAGAAACCAAGACCTGTGTTATCAAACATAGCCTGCCTCAGTGCTCTTGCCAGCCTAAAAGCTACATAATTTAAGAGAAGGGCTCCATGGGAAGTTCTGTCACAGTACCATAGGGTGTATTGTGGCCACACCCTTTCTCCCCCAAAATCCTTGATTCTCTTATATTAATACAAAACAGGCCAAATTCATTAATAAGTTTCCTTGAGTGAAAAGGCTCCACTTTGTACCAAAAAGGATGAGTCTCTTATAATTATGAGTGGGAGGTCATAAAGGCAAATGACAGCCTAGTACATCCGATTTAATGATTGTTAACATCTATGGATATTCCTTTCAATATTGAATTAAATTTAATGTTGAGTCACTTCAGGAAGTCCAAAGAGTTCTCATTACACATGAGTGAGTGTATTTCCTCAAGGAGGTACAGTACTTGGCATCTTCTACACAAGGTGAATCACCCCTTCGTCTAGTTTCTATACAAGTACATATTGTTTTATTGAATAAGAGGGTAAAAAGTTGCATAAAACACTGCATACTATAAATGGTCAGGGAATAATTTAGACTTGTCTTGGTGTAACTTAATTTACACATTGGACGTCTAGGAAAAAAATAACTGTTCCATAAACACAGCTTAGTCTGGGCACATGAAGCATGAATGGCTTTGATTATTATTTTTTAGGTGAATTCCCCTAGACATTTTTGGAGGATTATAAATTTTTAAGGTAGACTAAAGCTACTTGCAGGCAGGGAAAAATTAAATAGGATGGAAATAAGGTAAGAGGGGCTTATGGTAGACAAAAAAGGAAAGGAAGACAACATAGATTTTTCTCAAATTTCTGAAACATTAACATTTATTCCCAACTCTACTAAATATGACATACTTCCTTCTTTGAGGTACTGACACTTTTTTCAAGCTTCTGATTTGTAGCCATATTTAAGGTTTGACATGTTGTCTGCAGAAAGCAAATATATTGAACTTGCTTTTTAGGCTTAGATCACACCCAAGGGAAGTTGCTTTAAATAGCAGAATCTTGCTGGTTTTGCAAATTATGCTTGTCCCATGCGATGTCAGCATCTCTGGAATTTTATGTACATGAGAATATTTGGATGAATACTGTATACAGAGATCCTGATTTGGGAATATTTATTAGTGAAGGGAAAAATAGACATACCTAGAATATTATCTGGATATTTCTAAACAGGACACATATGTGTCCTCAAATATCCAGCAAGAGTGTCTTCTGAGGGAGCACCTGAATTATATGAATCATTTACAAAAGAATAATGAATATGGATGTACGTAGACCCCGTTTGGGTTTGTTTCTATACAGAATTAAGGAAAAGGGAAAGACAGTGATGAAAATATGTTCTGGAGCTTTTATCTTGCTTTTCCTACCCCCAGAGGCTGAGCTCTGGCTACGAATTTTGAACTTTTCTTTATTTTCCATACATATTAAATGTATTTTCATTATTTTGGTACATTTCTTTATTTCTCCACATCAATTGATTATAACCTCTAGCTCCCTTTCTGTCCAGGAAATTTAACTGCAGACGTTCTTGAGTTACCCTCCTGGCATTGTTCCATGGCCTCACATAGTGCTAAGTTTTCTGAGATATCCTATGGGTTGTAAATTTATTCCAGCTCATATTGTCCCACTAAGTGTGAGATTAACTGGGGACACAGCAATCTTTGGTGAGCATCTGGGCTTGGACCCGGGCCCCTTGGGGTGCTTCATGGCCATATCCTTCATCTCCTGTAATATCCTCCAGGTGATGCACAGAAAGAGCTAAAACCACTGGTTTCTCCATCCTCCTCCTGATGAGTTGAAGCTTTTTCTAGTCTGGCTGAAATCTCTTTGTCTTCCAACTCTCTCCCCTTGAATGTGCTTAGGCTTTTAAAGATAAAATCTGTGAAGTCTTGACTCAGACCTACAACAAGGCAAGGAAATCCAAATTCTTCTGGCTGCTTGAAGGCAAGAAGGGAAAATGAAAACTATCTGAAAATCTTATCCTGCCACAAATGTTTTCTTTCCTCTAGGCTCTTCTGTTCCTGAATCTGGACCAAACCATTTGAGTTTCACAACATGACTAGATATGAATGGTTTGCAGGAGTTTGAAAACCAGCCTGTGATAATGTTGTTTTAAAAACGATGGCTCTCATTAAACAATATACTCTTAACCAATCGGTCAAAGAAGAAATCACAACAGAAATTAGGAAATACCTTGGCGTAAATGAAAATGAAAACCCAACATACCAAAACTTATGGGACATAGCAAAGGCAGTGTTGACAGGAAAATTTATAGCTCTAAAAATTTACATTAGAAGTGAAGGAATATCTCAAATCAGAGCCCTAATGTCACAACAGGAGGATCTAGAAAAAGAAGAGCAAACTAAACCCCCCCAAAAAAAGGAGAAGGAAGGAAATGACAAAGATTAGAGCAGAAATAAATTAAATAGAGGGTAAAAAACAATAGAGAGAATCAACAAAAGCAAAAGTTGGTTCTCTGAAAAGATCAATAAAATTGACAAACTTTAGCTAGACTGATAAAGGAAAAAAGAGATAGGACACAAATAACTAAAATCAGAAATGAAAAGGACATTACTATCAACCCCATAGAAATAAAAAGGACTATAAGAGTATATTATGAACAACTGTGTGCCAACAAACTGGATAACCAAGATGAAATAGAAAAATTCTTAGAAACACACAAACTACCAACACTGACTCAAGAAAAAAATAGAAGATCTCAACAAACCAATAAATATTAAAGGGATTGAATCAGTAACCAAAGACCTCCCAACTAAGAAAATTCCAGGACCAATTGGCTTCAGTGGTGAATTTTACCAAAAATTCCAAGAAAAATTACCAAACTTGCTCAAACTCTTTCAAAAAACTGAAGAGGAGGGAACTCTCCCTAACTCATTCTATGAGACCAATATCACCTTCATACCAAAGCCATAAAAAGATATCACAAGAAAAGAAAATTACAGACCAATGTCCCTTATGCATGTAGAGGAGAAAATACTCAACAAAATACTAGTAAACCAAATCCAACAATACATTAAAAGATTTAAACACCATAGTCAAGTGGGATTTATCCCAGATTTGCAAGGGTGCTTCAACATAAAAAAATTAATCAATGTAATCCACCACATAAACAGATCAAAAGAAAAAAATCTCATGATCATCTCTATAGATGCAGGAAAAACATTTGACAAAATCTAGCACCCCTACTGATAAAACACTTTAAAAAGTAAGAATAGAAAGAATCTTCTTCAACACCATAAAGGACATATATGAAAAACCCACTGTTAACATCATACTCAATGGTGAAAGACTGAAAACTTTCCCTTTACCTTCAGGAACAATACAAGGATGCCTACTGTCACCATTGTAATTCAACATTGTACTAGAAGTCCTAGCTAGAGCAATTAGGCAAAAGAAAGATAAAGGGCATCCAAATTGGATAGGAAGAAGTGAAATCCTCCCTATTTGCAAATGACATGAGTCTATATGCAGAAAATCCTGAAAAAAATCCACAACAAAGCTATTAGAATAAATTAAACAAATCAAGCAAAGTGGCTGGGTACAAGGTCAGCACACAAAAGTCTGTAACATTTCTATATACCAGTAGTAAACAATCTGGAGAAGAAAGCAAGAAAAAAAAATTCCATTTACAATAACAACTAGAAGAATCAAATATCTAGGAACAAATACAACTAAGGATGTAAAGGACTTGTACATAGAAAATGAAAACATTGCTAAAAAAATTCCAAGAAGATCTAAATAAATGGAAGGACATTCCATATTGTGGATCAGAAGACTATTTTTAAGATGTCCATTCTACTCAAAGTGATTTACAGATTGAATGCAATCTTAATAAAAATTCCAACAGCCTTTCTGCAGCAATGGAAAGCAAATCATCAAATTTTTATTGAAGGGTAAGTGTCCCCAAATAGCCAAAGCCATCTTAAAAAGGAAGAATGAAGTTAGAGGACTCACATGTCCCGATATTAAAACTTATTACGAAGCCAGAGCAATCAAGCCATTCTGGTGCTGGCATGAGGACAGACATATAAACCAATGGAATCAAATTGAAAGCTCAGAAATCAGCCCTCACATTTATGGCCAAATGATTTTTGACAAGGGGCAAAGACCACTCACTTCAGAGAGAATAGTCTCTTCAACAAATGGTGCTGGGAAAACCGGATCTCCATTTGCAAAAGAATGAAGGAGGACCCCTACCATACACCTTATACAAAAATCAACTCAAAATGGATCGAAGACTTAAATATATGAACCAGAACTATCAAACTCCTAGAAGAAAACATAGGGAAGCATCTTCAGGACCTTGTGGTAGGCAATGGTTTCTTAGACTTTATACCCAAAGCACAAGCAACAAAAGAAAAGATAGATAAATGGGGCCTCATCAAAATGTAAAACTTTTGTGCCTCAGAGAACCTTGTCATGAAAGTAAAATGACAACCTACACAATGGGAGAAAATATTTGGAAAACCCATATCCAAGAAAGGTTTACTATCTAGAATATATGAAGAAATAATACAACTCAACAACAAAAAGATAAACAACTCAATTTAAAACTGGGCAAAAGACTTCAATAGATACCTCTCCAAAGAAGATAGATAAATGGCCAAATAGCACATGAAAAGACTGTCAACATCATAAGCCATTATGGAAATGCAAATCAAAACCACAATGAGATACCATTTTACACCCACTAGAATGGCTATTATTAACAAAACAGAAAATTACAAGTGTTGGTTAGGATGTAGAGAAATAGGAACACTCATTCATTGCTGGTGGCAATGTAAAATGGTGCAGCCACTGTGGAAGAAGTTTGGCAGTTCCTCAGAAGGCTCAATATAGAATTACCATATGACGCGGCAATCCCAGTAGTAGGTGTATACCCAAAATAATTGAAAGCAAGGTCTCAAACATATATTTGCATACTGATTTCATGGTGGCATTATTCACAATTGCCAACAGATGGAAGCAACCTAAGTGTCCATCAACAGATGAATAGATAAATAAAATGTGGTATATAATACAATGGGATATTATTCAGCCTTAAAAGGGAATAAAGTTCTGATGCATGTGACAACATAGATGAAACCTGAAGACATCATACTGAGTGAAATAAGCCAGACACAAAAGGACAAATATTGTATGTGATCTCATGGATATGAAATAATTAGAATTAGCAAATTCATAGGGCCAGAAACCAGAATATAAATTACTAGAGGCCGGAGTTGGGTAGGGAATGGGGAATTAATGTTTAAATTGTACAGATTTTCTATTTGGGATGATGGGCAAGTTTTGTTAATAGCCGAGGGTGATGGCAGCACAACGGTGTGAATGTAAGTAGAAGCACTGAATTATATATTTGAATGTGGTTAAAAGGGGGAAATTTTAGGTTGTATATATCTTACTAGAATAAAATTAAAAGATAAAACATAAGACTGTGAGACACAAACAGTGTTCCCTAATGTAAGCCATGGACTATATTTGATAGTATAATTATAAACATGTTCATTCTTCAATTGTAACAAATGCACCACAATGAGGCAAGATGCTAATAATAGGGTGGAATATGGGAATTCTGTGTTTTATGCATGATTTTTCTGTAAACATACAGCATCTCTATGAAAGAAACAAAAACCAACCAACCAAACAAAAGAATGGTCCATGGAGCCCCTTCCTACTTAGCTATCATGACAGGTAAGTTTCTTCATGTTTCTTCTCCTCATTCCCTTTTCCCCATCTGACTGTTACTTAGTTCAGGCCCCCATAGTCTTTCACCTGAATCACTACCATAGTCTCTTAACTTGTCCCTCTGTGTCCAGTGTCACTCTCTCCAGTCTATTATCTATCTGAAGTCCTTGATACAAACCCTTCAATGACTCCTCTTTGACCAGAGGTCAAAGTGCAAACTTCATAGCCATGGATTCAAGGCCCTTTGTGATCAGCTCTGCCAGGACCACCCAGTGGCAGATGCCCTCAGTTGTCCTTCAAATTCTATTCTTTCTTTTTCTATAAGATTATGACCACCAATTTTAACCAAACACCTTGGTTGTCAGAACAGAAGTCTATTACAAATTTTTAGTAGTAAGTGTGATCCTGTGGCTAGTTCTGGCCTATGAGTAGTAAGCAGAAGTGTCTTGTGACAGATTCTAAGAATTTCCCTTAAAAGACAACTAGCTTATACCTTTTGTTCCATTCTTCTTTTCCTTTCCTTGTCTTGCTGCCTGGAATGTTGATGTGATGGCTGAACCTAGAGCAGCCATTTTGGACCATGAAGAGATCTTGGAAATGGAGGCCAGGTGTGATGAAACAAGATCGAATGGATCTGAGTCTCTGAAGACTTCATTTCACTGACCCGCTATACTAACTTTGTTCCTCACAGGGTGAACATATTCCTAAAGAAAACACTCTCAAATCTCATTTCCCTTCTTTTTTTACTTTACAATCATGCTGAATGATTTGTTATTCTTTGAATTCCTCATAATTCTAAGCTTCTGTGTCTTGCCATTTGCTGCTCCATTGTTTGGAATTGTTTTTCTCCTTTGTCCTTCTGGTAAATTCCTTCTTAATGGTTCTCCTCCCTAGAAAAGGATACTCAGTCTCAGCCAGGCAGATTTGGTAATTCTTTGTTTTTGCCATCATGATATCTAATACATCTGCCTAACATCATATTCATCATATATAAAACCAATACGTTTTATATATATACACATACATATATGTATGCATTATGTATGTATATAGCATCCTATATTGCACACATGCAATGAAATTTATTTTAAGGAATTGTATCATACTGGTAAGTCCTAAATTAATAGGGCAGGTGGGAGTTGATGCTGTAGTCTTGAGACAAAATTTTTTCTTTCCCAGGAAACATCAATTTTTGCTCTGATGGCCTTCAACTGCTTGGATGAAGCCAACACATATTATTGAGGGTCATCTCCTTTACTTAGACATTGATCACATATACAAAATACCTTCACAGCAACATCTAGACTACTGTTTGACCAAACAACTGTACACCATTGCCTAGACAAGTTGACAAATAAAATTAACTGTCACAGTTGTGAATTCTTTCAGGTCAGGAGCTGTGTTTTTGCCTCCTCCTGTTTCCAGTGTCTATCACATAAAATGGTCTCAAAGGATAATTACTGAATGAATGAACAGTTGAATGCATTCTCTGAGCTCCCATTTTTCTCACTTGTAAAATGGGAATAATAATACTAATGCCTGCTCTATAGATTTCTTTTTGAGAATCAAACCAGTTGAGCTTGAGAAGGTGCTTTGAAAACTATCATCAAGAAAACTAAAGTTTTGGTGTTTCTCCAAACTTCTGTTATATGGTCACTCACCTTGCATAAAACATATCTTCAGGAAATGGAAACAAAGGATGGGTTGGAAAATGGGCACAATTCTGATCTTAGCAATGTAAAAAATAGTAAAATAAACATGAATTCTTAAGGTCGATTTAATTTCTATTGATAGAAAGTTAAGTATACTTGAGTCTTGCTATCATACAAATCCTTAGTTCCAGATAATCTCTTTAGCCATTGGGCAAGTATAGTACTGCGCAAAATCATTACACTCAAGTTAGACAAAAACAAAAACAAAAGCAATATATCTAAAGCAGAGACCCCTTGCTGAAATCACCTCTATATTATAGAATAAGTGTAAGAGCCAAGAGCTCAGGGCATTCATATTTCCCCATGTCAGCTGCTTTTTGAGAACATGGGACAGTCAGAGCTGCAGTTGGAGCAGAGACAGGAGTGTATTCTTGTTTCTGCCAGATTAACTTAAGGAGCCAGGGAACCAGGGACATCCTCTGGAGAAAATGGACCCTATGAGGAAAGTGGCCTGGTCAGCTCT
>JAQZBX010080401.1:0-13823 GCA_029593785.1 Cabassous unicinctus
CCCCTCTCACTCCCCAGTGTCTCCCGAATTTTCATTTGATTTCCAAAGAAGTTTTAGGTCACAGCAAAGTCACACACAGAATACTAGAAACTCTCATATACCTAACCTCCTTCCCCTTTCCTCACCCCATATTAAAACCTTTTTTATGTGGATGGTAACATTGTTATAACTGTTATACAGATAGTGAAGCATAGCTACTAAACATTGTCAATGGTTTACAGTATAGTTTACAACTTAGATGGTACAGTTTAATAATTTTTTATTGTATTTACCATGTCCTGTGTCCATTACTGTACGGTAACGAAAAACATTTCCCCTGACCACTAAATACCCCCTGTTTGATCTTTTCTGTTCCTTCCTCCCCATCCCCCTGGGGCTCATGACACTCCCCTGTCTTGACTCATTGGATGACAAGATTTATAGTTACATGCAACGAGAGGTCTTGTCATATTGATTATCCTCTTCTATTAGGATCCACCCTTGTGCCTAAGAGATACCACCTATCTGTTTCTGGGTGAATCAGTCCTCCCAAAGATGGGGGTCCATCTCCTTCTCACTCACCGTGTGGGTCTCCACTCCCCGACACAACACTTTATGACAGGATGAACACTCACACACTCCCCAGAAGCCTACTCCAGATGCACCCCTTCCTGAATGCCCCCCCAACCTCCACCCTAAACCAGTGACACTACCTTGTCATACTGCCATAAAAGCATTCCCACTCTTGCACTTTCAACATGATACCCACAAATCCCATGTTCACCTAGTCCCCCTCCCTACCTCAATTCTTATAATACATCCTTCCAAAGCCCCACCTTAAAGCTGTGGCATCAAACAAGGCTCTACTCCTTGATGGACCATAAGCCCCACTTCCTCTCCAAACTTATTAAGACCATTGTAATTTTTCTTGGATTTCTCAGCCACCACTAGTTTTTCACCAATTGACCTGGAGAAAACTAGTACCCAATGCCAAGTCCACCTCCCTTTGCTTCTCCTTTCTATGGAATCTAGACCCTCAAGTACTGCCTGCCTTAGTAGCTCTCCAGTAACTTCAAACAGATTTTCTCAATATTGTGTCTATGAAAGTATGAGTGAAAATTGCTAATTGGCAGCTCTTTCTGTATTTCAACTCTATATTCCTTTTGACTTAGCAATTGCATTTTAAGAACTCTTTCAGAAGTTTTCATAGAAGTATGCGATATTTTAGCTAATAATAATACCAATATTTGTTGAAATCCCATTGTTTGCCAGACACTGTTCTTAGAGTTTCTTGGGCATTAACTCATTTAATTTTCACAGTGACATAGAGGCAATGGATGCATTGAATTCCGAATGGCAGTGGAGGCAGTAAGCTATAGCTAGAAGAGTAAACAGTGCTTTCTTTTGCCTCAAACACTAGTTAGTAGAGGCAAAATTTTTAAAAAGAGTGGCTGAATGGTGGAGACCAGGTTCTGGAGCCAGGAAGGGTGGGAAAAGATCAGAAAGTGGTAACCAAGTGGGTCAAGACACTATGACATGGAACCAGATGGGGAAAACCTCAGGGCTGAGCTAGTGAGGTCCCCTAAAATTTGATAACCATGCAGAAAGATTTCTCTACCTCCACACCCACCACCTCTGTGTCCTCCACTGCACCAACTACTGTGGGGTTGAGGGAAGAGGCACAAGGTCTGCTTCTGAGAGTCTAGAAATCGTTGTGAGAGCACTGCCCCAGCCACTCAGAGAAGTAGCCCTCTCCACATCCAGGCAGCATCTACAGTACCATGGGGGAATTTTCTGTGAAGTATGTATCTCCACTGTTAAACTATACTCTTCCTGATGGCAACTTTGTGCCCAATTAATTTCTGTGCCCTCCATGCCTATTGCAGAATCTGACACAAATAGGCAATCAGTGATTGGTTGTTGAATAAATGAGTGATTGGGTTCACGGATAGACAGATGAATGAATTATGTATATGGTAAGAGAATGCGGGACCAGAGTAAGGCTGAACACCTCCTACCTAATGTTAACCTTTTCCTTATTATATGTAAAAGAGAAGGTTGCACTAGATGATGCTAAGGTTTACTGTTCTGCAAATATTTCCATGTTCTGTTCTATCTTATTTTCATCCTTCAAGATTCACCAGTACAGAAAAAACTCTAATTAAAATGGTGCTGTTTCCTTTAACTGTTTTTCTCTTTCCAGAGCAGAAAGAGCTTTTGTACCTTTTGTTTCATTTTTCTGGGAAGATAAACAGTAACAGCTTCATGGCTGAATATCAGAGTATCTGTCCACTGTCATATTTTTTCTTATCTAAAACTAAAATCTATTTCATCTTTATTATGTTTCATTGTTGCCATTCACAGTGAAATACTAATATATTTCAGAATGACATGACTGCCAGCAATTCTGCATACAGTCACACACAGCTGAACGAACCCCACCAAGGCATCACAATGGTCCAGTAAGAGCCATTGAGGCTTCCAAGAGCACGGCCTAGGCTGAAGAAGCAGTGGCTACCCAGGCATGCTTTTCTCATGGTGGAGGTCCAGAGGATAGGCGCCAAGCCAAACCATGCAAGCACATTCCAAGCCTTTGCTGGGATGTGGCAAAGGTCATATCCACTAACATTCCATTGACCAAAGCAAATCTCATGGCCAAACCCAATATCCATAGGGCAGGGCAGCACACTATGCTCATGCTGGGAAAAGGGAGAGTAAATATTTTTTGGATAATAATACAAGCTATCACAAGGAACCATTCAGCATTTAACCTCCAAGCTCCCTGCTGCTTCCTCACATTCCCCTGGAGCTCTGCCTACTTTTTCTGCTTTAGTGTCTTTCACCACCCACTGAGCAAAGATAATAAGAAAAGAGTCACAATATCGTGAGTACCTGCTATGTCCAAGCTGCCATATATTTATATGTAAGTTAAGAGTTGTGATGCCCACATTCCATATAAGAAAGCTAAGGATCAGAGATAAAGTAACTAGTCTAGTGTCACTAAGTAAGTTCATGCCAAAGGCAGATGTCAGTTCTGCCAGCTCAGTTCTGCCAGCCCATCTAATTGCCTACAAGCTCTTTCCAGTTTCTTAGGATGTTCAACCTCATTGATCATCAGATAAATGACAGTTAAGACCACAATGAGATACTCTTACACACCAAGCAGAATGGCTCAATTTAAAAGACTCAAAATACCAAGTGTTGACAAGATATAGCATATTGGAAACTTCATACACTGCTGGTGGCAATGGAAATTGGCACTTTGGAAAACAGTTGGACAGGATCTAATCAAGTTGAATGCAGACCCTTTAACCCAACAACTTTCAGCTAACTCTCCCCCATACACACACACACACACCCCAGAAATACTTACTCCTGTGCACCAAGATACATGCACAAATATTGTCAGAGCAGTAGTATTTATAATTGTGCTGGAATTAATCTAAATGTCCATTGATGGAAGAATGGATCAAATTACTGCTAATATATTCATAAATTAAGATACAAAAAAACAAGACAAAGACAACAAAATGTGTTAATCCCACTGATGTAAGTTGAATGAAAAATGCTAGATTCCAATGACTATATACTATATGATTCCATTTATGTTATGTTAAAAAATCAAACAAAACCACATTTTTGCTTAGATGGCTAAACTCAAAAGAAAAGTGAAAAAATAAATTAAATAAAGTCAACGTAGTGGCTGCCTTTGCATGGGGGAAAGAGAGGTAATAATTGAGGAGGGGGCATAGGAAGCTTAGGAAATGTTCTATTTCATGGTCTGGGTCTTATGCCATCAGAGTTCATTCTGTGATATTTCATCGAGTTGCACATTTTTGCTTTTTGCATTTTTGTATGTGTGTAATGCTTCACAATATAAAAAAAAAAATAGCATAGCTAAAAGAAAAAGACAAAATAAGAGATGAAATGGGGGCAGTGGGTCTAGACAACTTTTTCAAGAAGTTTTGCCATAAGGGATGACAGAGAAATGGTTGGTCACTGAAGTGTTTAAGTGCAAGATGGTGGAGGTTTGTGTATTGAGTCAAATGATGCAGAAGGACAAAATCCTTAAGAAAGTGAAAAGAGATGGTATCCAATGTGCCTGAGAAAAGGCAGCTTATGATAGAAACATGGCTGTCTTTCCATGCCCACAGAATCCTAAATTTGGTAGCGGAAAGATAACATGGGTCTAATCTACTTGATTTTATTTATTTATTTTTTTTAAGATTTACTTAATTTTTTTTATTTTATTTTTTTATTTCTCCCCTCTCCCCCCATTGTTTGCACTTGCTGTGCCTGTTTGTCTTCCTTGTGTCTTTAGGAGGCACCAGGAACCAAACCCGGGAACTTCGATGTGGGAGGGAGGCACCTAATCGCTTGAGCCACCTCCATTCCCTGCTTTGTTGTGTCTCTCATCACATTTTTCTTCTTGTGTCTCTTCTTGTGTTAGCTTGTTGCATCAGCTTGCCGCACCTGCCTGTTGCTCATCTTCTTTAGGAGGCACCAGGAACCTCTGCTCCCTACTTTGTTGTATCTTTCATTATATTTCTCTTTTCTTGTGCCTCTTGTTGTGTCAGCTTGCCATGCCAGCACGCCAGCTCACTGTCTTCTTTAGGAGGCACCAGGAACTGAACCAGGGACCTCCCATGTGGTAAGTGAGAGATCAATTACTTGAACCACATCTGCTTCCCTTGATTCTATTTTGAGAGTAATAAGATGTGGAATCATCAGCTGAGAGTGAGAAGAGAGGGCTTTAAAGGTGTGATTTAAAAAGAAAATATATGCAAAAGCATTCTCAGACAGGAAAATCAAACTGACCAGGCAGATATAATATCACCTGGCAGAGTAGGGAGTTTAGGTCAGTTTTGTGCTTATAAACATAACATGAGACCACCCAGCACACATTGGGTTGCCAGGGTAAAAGTGCAGGACAGGAGGAACATTGGGTTTAATCAGGGTTAGTTTCTATCAAGATGATGCATCATAAGGAGAGAAGGGAAAGGTTGCCAAGGGACAAGGAGGAGGTAGGTATAATGTTGGACCCCAGTATCTCGTCTGGATAAGGAAAGAATTGTGGCCATGACATGGGGAGGGCAATGAAAACGTGGTAGGGTCAATGGATTGGAGACTTCAAAAGGTGGTGAGCAAGTAAGGAACTGAGTGCAATAGAGAAGCCAGACTATTGGTAGGTGGTCCATGTGATTCTGAAGTCACCAAGAATTATGACAGAAATAGTGCTGAGGAGACTAATATGGAACCATGCAATAATATCTTCAGGAAACCAAGGAAAATGCCTGGAGTGTCATTAGATAGTTGCCAAGAGTCAGGAAAACAGGAATCACAATCTCACAAATGTTTGACAAACTGGGGCTTTTGCAAGAAGAAGAAGGAGTAATGGGGAGCAAAAAGGACACTTGATTCTGCATTGGTCCCAGTGGTATTTAGGGTAAAAAAAAAAACAGACAAAGAGCAACAAAAAATATTCCCACTTGAGATAGCTGAAGAAGAAGCAATGTCCTTGGGGAAAGCCAGGTTCTGAAAAGCAAAACATGAAAGTCACATTTGATTCAAAGGTATAGGATGTCAGGAAATGTGTGGGTAAGACCCAAGTTCCAGAGTGCCCAGTGGAAGGGTTTGGAGCATCCGGTGTAATGGGTGGTGGTCTATCTTTCGGTGACTTAAGAGCTGGAGGTATGAAGTGTGTGGAAAGCTTGGACCTTTAGGTGGTGGCTCAAACAAACAGAGATACACAGGGGATTAATGTGGATGGTGTGCTGGGAGAAGGTGGATTATCACTTTTACTTAGAGTCTGGGCTGGAGCTGGTGGTGGAAGGGTGAGGAGGGCAGTCAGTCTGCATCAGTCCTTCCAGGAGATCACAGAGCTTTGCCCCCATTCTCACCCCTTAAATCATGCTCTGAGAAGAGTGGAGACTGGGAGGCTGGACTAAGGTATATATCCTTGATACTGTCCATGTACTTTAAAAAAAAAAAAAAAACAAGGTTAGAGACTTAAATTAATTGCTGGTAAATTTTATCTTGCTAAATCAAGCACATTTTCTCAGCCAACTGAGGTCTTTTTTATATTTTATGCTTTTCCTGTGGTTTACAATATTCTTCAAAATTTGAAAAGAAAAAATAATTCAAATAGTATAGGGGGCTTTTGATTCAAAAGCAACCATCTCCTGGCACATCATCCCCCACCCATAGCCCTACTCCCCAAATATCTTTTCAATATTTCTGACCAGAGGCCTCTATTTGGTCACTTCATTTTTCTAGTTAATATGCTTATTATCTCAGTTTTTTACTTTCCAACTCCTGAAAATGTCTATTGACATCTCATGCTGGGTTTTTGTTTTTGTTTTTGTTTTTTCATTTACCTCCCAGCCTAGATCCATTTTCCCCATGCTCTGTATGAAGGGAGGGGGATGGATCTGGAAGACTTTCATTGACAAATCTTCCTTGCCCTCTAGCTCCCATCTGGGTTGTTCCAAGAAGAGTCTAGCAAAAACCAGGAGAGTGAAGTGGTATATGCCTCACGCTGCTCCCTCCCTGCCTCGCACATTCTGAAATGCTGTGCTTCTATATAGGAACAGCATCTGAAGGACCTCATGCAAGGGCTGTGATGGTCTGAAGCTGGTGGACCCCAGAAAATCATGTTCTTAAAACTAATGCATTTCTGTGGGAGTAAACCTATTGTAGGTGGAAACTTTTGTTGAGGTTACTTCATTTAGGGGTGGCCCAGGGTGGGTCTTAATCTTCTTACTGGAATCCTTTATAAATGGGATGGATACAGAGAAAGAGAGAACGAGAGAGAGAGAGAGAAAGTCATAGAAGTAAGAAGCTGAAGGCAACAAAATCTGAAAGAGAAGGAAGAGACCAGCAGACGGTGCCATGTGCCTTGCCATGTGACAGAGGGAGGAGTCCAGGATCACAGGTAGCCGGTCTTCAGGGAGAAAGCATTGCTTGATGATGCCTGGACTTGATCATTTTCACAGCCTCAGAACTGTAAGCTTGTAAGCTAATAAATCCCCATTGTAATCTATCTCTGATATATTACCTCCAGCAGCCCAACAGACTAAAGCAGGCCCCACCCTTGCCCACCTCTAAAATCTCTGTCCCCTCATTCCTTGAGTCCTGAGTGGGGTGAACCAGCCTTAACCCCACTCCCACCATTGAAATAAGCCCCTTCTCTACACCCTGTTTACTTCATTTTCATCCTTTGAGAGTGGGTCTCCTGTTCCTCCCAGGTTCCTGACCGATGCAAGCTCCCAGAAGAAAGGTGGTGAGTTTAGCACCATTTCCCGTGCTCTGCTTTCTCCAGATGTGGCATCCTTTATTATGGTTCTCTCTTCTTTTGGTTGATGGCCTTTGTACATTTAGTGGGCTTTCTTAGAACACAACTCCTTGTTTCATCAAATGCCATCTGCATCTCAACCTCCTCTGTGTAAAGTGAGACTTTCAACTTTTTCCCTTCCTTCTACCCCTTCCCTCTTTGCTCCTCACCTCCTTCCCCTCCCACCTCTGTCACCTCTGCACCTGTACTTTTTCAGTGTCATGCTGTCAAAAGTTACATTCTATCCCATCACGCCAACTGTCTTCTGTGTTTAATTCTATAAGCTGGTTCTAAATACCGCACACCAATTAGAAGTGATTCTTGCGCTGTGATAACTATGTAGCTATTTCCACTACAGAGCCAAGAGGGTTGAGAAGACACCTCTGTTGTTCTGGGGTGCAATATCTTGCCCCCCTAAATTTCCCAAAGGGAAATGTCCCTGGGCTTGCGATGAATTATCTTTTCTCATGTTCCCTCAATGGCCCAAATTTATGCCATCTTTTAGTTAGCTTCACAGGTGGACCATGGCTTACTTGTACAGCTTTTTGTTTGTTTTCCTGGGGTTTTAGCCTGTTTATTTTTTCTTCAGGGAGAAACAATGTATGCATGCTCACCCTATTCTTGAGTGTATCCAGCCCCTCAGTAATCTGGTCTAGTATATGGAGACCTCTTTTTATTCTTTTCTGCAGTGTTACACCTCCTGAAGTCCTCCGTCCTCAGGTACTAAAGTAAAGCCTCTGTCATTGCCCCAGGACTGCCCTCAGATGCCTCCCTGGGGCTCCTCTTGCTTGCCAAGTTCTCTCTTGTTTTACTGGAGTTCAGTCCCTGCAGGTCTCTTTAAGAAAGAAGTAAACTTCTGGAATTCTTACATTCCAAAGGGGTCTTTATTGTTCTTTCACAATCAACTGATAATTTAGCCAAGATTTAAGAGATAAGGTTCAGTCATCCCAACCCCACCACACCCCCAGAACTTTGAAAGCATTTTTCTGTTGTCTTCTATCATTCTGAATAATTGAGGGTGGTTTTGATGCCAGTTTGTTTTGTTTAACTTTATTTTAAAAGGAATTTTAGATTACAGAAAAGTTACATCGAAAATATAGGAGATTCCCATACATTCTAGCCCCAAGCCACTCTCACATTTTCCCTTATTATAACATCTTTCATTAGTGTGGTACATTTGTTACAATTGATGAACAAATATTGAAGCTTTGCTATAACCATGGTCTATAGTTTACATTATAGTTTACACTTTGCACCAAACAATATTACAGGTTTTGACAAAATGTATAATGTCCTGTATCTGTCATTGCAATATCATGCAGAACAATTCCAATGTCCCAAAAATGCTCCATGTTACAACTATTCTTCCCTCCCTCTCCCCTCAGAACCTCTGGTGACCACTATCTTTATATCAATGTTACAAGTTCTTCCATTACTAGAATAATAATAAGTCTTCTTTGGTCCATAGTTACATTCCCCCCTTATGTTTGTTCATTCTCCCTTCCATTTTCTTTGTTCTTTCTTTGAGAAATTTCTATGAGTTGGACCTCCTATATCATCTCTCATCTTTTCTCCCTTATTTTATCTTGTTTTGCTCTTAATCCAAGAGAATTACCTTTTTAAATAAATTTTTATTGTGATAACATGTATACAATTCAAAATTTTCCATTTTAACCACTCTCAAGTATACCAATCAATAGTGCTAATTAAAGTCACAATGTTGTGCTACTATCACCACCATCTATTACCAAAACATTCCATCACACCTAACAGAAACTCTGTACCCATTAAAAAATAACTTCCCACTTCCCACCCGCCTCCTGCCCCGGTACCATGTAATCTACTCTCTGTCTCCATGAATTTTCATATTCTAAGTTTTTCATGTAAGTGGAATCATACAATATATGTACCTTTGTGTCTGACCTATTTCACTCAACATAATGCCTTCAAGGTTCATCCTTGTAGTAGTGTGTATCAGAACTTCTAAGGCTGAATGATATTCCATTGTGTGCATATACCAGATTTTGTTTATCCATTCATCTGCTGATGGGCACTTGGGTTGCTTCCACCTAGGAGAATTTGTTTAGCTTTTACTTTCAGCCCCTTTAAGTGAATTTTTGTTTCAAATATTATATTGTTAATTTTTAGGCATGCTTTCTTATTATTTGCTTTTCCTTTTTCATAGCATACTGTTCTTAATTTATGATTTTAAAATCATAAAAATAAAAAAAATATGAGAATATTAGAGTTCTGCTTCGTTTGTTTCCTTTAAGTTCTCTTCCATCCTCTTTACTTTTGTTCCTTTCATGGAAGTTGGGTTTTTTTTTCCATTTGTTACCTTGGCCTGTTTCTTCCATATTCTGGTTTTTGTATATGACATGGTTGTCATATATAGTTAATCTATCAATGTTTTAAAAAGAAGGAGCAGGCTATTTATTCTAAAAGGTTATTAAGGATTTCCTCTTCTACTGTCTTAATCCATCTATTTCCTGAGATCAGACTCTCTACAAGTTAAAAGTTGGGCTGGGAGATCTGTGTTTGTGGATTATGAGGTCCTTGCTTTCCGGTGAGTGGAAGGTGAGCTGTCTGGCATGCTACAGACTCCCAAATTCCAGAAAAAGGGGGGTCTTACTGAAAGGGTCCTTTCCAACACTATGAACCTTGATTCTTTCACACAGTTCCTGAATTTCTTTAAAGACATTCACACTTTTGTTCTCTGGGAGCAAACACCTGTGGCCTGCCTGGCATTCTGTACACAAAGTGGGAGAGGGGAGGAGTGGAAGAAGAGGTGACTGGAGCGGCTGCCCTCAAATGGGCCTCAAACCAGTCCTCTCATTTTCATCCTCACCTCCAACCTGCCACTCTGAGCCTGGGCCCTGATGTCTCTTAGGTCCTGGCCCTCCTCTACACTCTCCTTCTGGTACCCCATGGCCCTGTTCTTTTCCCCTCCACATGCTTCCACATCCATCCATCTTCTGGGGATGCCTGAAATCTCACACATGCTGAAGGAATCCCTGATACCCTCTCTACTTTGTGACTTTGCTTCTTACATCACTCCTTTAGTATAATTTTAATGGGCCATCAAAAGGGAGAGCATAAAAACATGCTTAGTCTATTGTCTTAAACTTTATGGCCATAAATTTTAAGGAACTAAGAGATGAGAGAAATAAATAATTATCTCCCATGTCCCCATGACCTTGGCATGACCTTCCCCATGTACTAGTGAACTAGCCATACCTGACCACGGCACACCTGTACCTGTGTGTGTATGTTTCTTTTACATAGTATTTTTGTAGACATTTTTCCTGCAGTGCTATACAGTTTTCATCTCTATTTATCATCCATGGTTGTGCAGTCTTCCAAGGGGAGCCTGGAAACCCCAAACCCCACTGTATTCATGAGAAACTTCTGAGGCACGGTCCCTTAGCAAAGTGGCAGGTGATGCAGCAAGAGTGTGAAGCTATGCCCACCAGAAAGCTCAAACCTTGTTCTTCTTTGCTCACAAGATTGTTCTGGGGGTGACCTGAGATAAAAATAGGTAAAGCTCATAGCAAAAATTTCGCCAACGCAGTTACCATACCCCTTTCTTAGTCACAAAGCCACCTGACCCAAATTCTTTCCACATGTTGGCCAACGAGCATAAAAGCCACAACAAAAATGTGTGAGGAGGAAGCTGTTTCCTTCACTAACAGGGCTTAAGAGTTCAGCTGGCTGCAGCTGGAGACACAGCTTTTGAGTTCAGTTTCCCACCAACATCTTATACCCAAAGGGAAAGGGCTGTGGCTCAAACCAAGCCTTTCCTGAGAGTTAGTTATTAACTCTATAATTGCTAAACGATGTTCATATCCATCCTTTCTGATGGGAATCACCTGGAACTCCTTGGGCAGTTCGAGCCTACTTTCCTTGAGTCTCAGCTATGATGGGTGCTGGAATGCCAGGAGTCAGGGACACTGGAGTGCTGATGGAAGTGGAGGCATGCAGAAGAGAAGCAACAGGTAGCACTTCCCTTACAAAGGAGCACTGGAATTCAAATTCTAGCTCTCACCTCGCCTCCTTGGTTTTCAGCACTTCCTATATTCAGAGTTCATATGCACCAAGACTCCAGTGATCTGAAATGCATCTGGGAAGAAGAGGCAAAAGGGAAGAAAACAAATACACAAACAAAGCACCACCCACCCTATAAGAATACCTGTGACAATTAGCAATAACCGTATGTGGCAGGACCCAGCCCAGCATCCTGCCTGGCACACTGCAAGTGCTCCAGAAATGGTCACTCCCTGTAGAAGCCCATGTCAATTGGAATGTCTATTTATGGAGGATTTTACAACTCCTGAAGTGACAGAACCAGACAGCCTTACCTATATGCTGAATCTTCCTCTTTTTTTTTTATTTGAGAAATTGCAGGTTTAAGAAAAGTCATGCAGAATATACAAGGTTCCCAAATATCCCCCTATTACCAACATCTTGCATCAGTGTGATACATTTGTTACAACTGATGAAAGGCTATTATTATTGTCTTCCTCGTTACTGACTCTTCTTCTCTCCTCAAGCCCACCCCTCCCCTGGCATTTCTCTGCACTCCTGCTGCCCCAACTTCCCAGTCTGGAGCACCTCTGTTTTTCTCCACCCTAGTCCATAGCAGGACTACTCTTAGAGCTGACACCAATGGATGAGATTTGCCTATGCATCACTTCAACCACACACCACCGACCACTTGGCATTCCCTGTGGGGTTTTATGTGGTTCCTTTTTCTGTTAGGGGCAGGGTTAGGAAGTTTCCAGAAACAGGCCCATTCTGGATGCTTTAAAAAGGTATACCCTGGGATAATTGAGGTGCTGCTATAAAGTTAGAGGGCCCTGGGCTGTAACTTTGGATCTGATGTGAGTTCCATAGCCTCTCCCAAGGGTTGGGCATTCTTCCTTTCACCACGGAGCCTGCAGGGCTGGAGTCAGCCTTGGGGGACAGTTACATGAAAGGGGACCCAGTGGCTAGGTCTTGGCTGACAACACAGTGTTGTTCTCGCTAGCTAGGCTGCTGAAATGCAGATACCATAAAATATGTTGGCTTTTAACAGCTGGAATTTATTCACTTTACAATTTTAGAGTTTTGAAGCTGAGAAAAATGTCCAAATCCAGGCATTATCAGATGCTTTCTTCCTGAAGACTGGCTGCCGGAGATCCTGGACTCCTCTGTTACATGTTAAGGCAAATGGTGGCATCTGCTGCGCTCTCCCTTCTCCTCCGGATTTCCATGCTTTCAGCTTCTTACTCTCTGTGTCTGAATGTCATCCTCTTATAAAGGTCTCCAGTAAGAGGATTAAGACCCACCTTGAACGAGGTGGGTCACATCTTAAGATCCTACTCACCAAAAGCTCCTACTTACTATGGGAACACACCCAGAGGAATGGATTAACTTAAGAACAAACATTTCTGGGGTACATATAGCTTCAAATCATGACAACTCCCTTGCCTGGAGGTGCTCATCTCAGCCTAAATACTGGATTCTTCTCAGAAAGCCTTGGTGCCCTGCTGGGCAAGGGAAGAGGTTGCTGGTCAGGGCTGCTTGCCCTATAGGCTTGATCTGTCTTTGCCACATCAGGTATGGGCTGTCTCTCTATATCCCACCCTCCCCTCATTCCAGGCTTGTGACAGCTTAGCCCCTATTGCTTCTCTCCAACCCTCTTAAAATCTGCATAGCCACAGTCTGGTTTTCTTAAAGGCTGCCAACTTCTCAATCAGATAAGCCAAACTACTTTTCTGTGATAATGGGAGAGAGCCAGAAAAAGGCCCCAAGGAGAAAATAATGATACTACACATGAAAAGGTGGTGGTGGCTTTTGTATGTAAAGAGACCAAGAAAATCAATAAGAAAAAAGCATTTAGTCACCCCTCCAAAATGAGCAGAGTGAACAAAAATTTCACATAAAAGTAATGCAAATTGTTAATAAGCATTTGAAAGTATATTTGACCTCACTGGTAGTTAAGAAAATGAAAACTCGAATATTATATATGTTTCTGTAGAATTAAAAATGATTTAAAATCTAATGCTTATTTCTGTCAAAAGGCTCTGAAATAAGCATGTTCCTTTGATCAGGGAGAGTGTAAATTGTTAAGGACACAACTCATGGATGTAGCAAAAGCCTTAAATACATTCCTGGCCTTTGATCTAATAATGTCACTTGGAACAGAAGCAAAAAAATAATAATAATAATAAGATTTAAAAAAAGAAATTCAGATAAAGATTTATGTTTACATGATTTAACAGTGTCTATTTAACTAGCAAAGAAAGAGGCAACAACCTTGTATTTAAAACTAATTAGGGAAGCGGGTGTGGCTCAGTGGATAGAGCCCCCGTTTACCATATGGGAGGCCCGGGTTCGCGCCCCGAGGCCTCCTTGTGAGGGCACGCCGGCCTGAGCGGTGCGGTGGGCTGATGCAGCAACCTCACGGCAGGAAGCGGCTGTGGCGCAATGGATAGCGCACCCGTTTACCATATGAGAGGCCCCGGGTTCG
>JAQZBX010080402.1:0-13833 GCA_029593785.1 Cabassous unicinctus
GGCGGTTAGCTAGTGTCTGCACAACTTCAAGGTTCTGATAACTTGGGACACAGCTGCAAGGTTGAGATGTTTTTGCAAGGTCTCTCAAGGGAGGGGAGGTTATGTGCTTCCCAGATAGGACACTCAGGGAACAATAGAAAGTTTTCTTCTCTAAGTTACTTTGGGTAGGCTAATTTGGAGCTAGAGTACAACAGTATATGTGAATGAATATTCTTGGAGCACAAACTAGGCTAAGCAGGATAGAAAGGTCATATAGAAATATTAATATAGAAGTGATTGGGAAAGGGAAAAATGTTTTCCCAAGCTCTTTGACCTACCCAGCCCCAAGGGCCTTCTCTTTGCAAGAGCTGTGGTGGAACGGCTAGTTGTGACAAGATAGAAAAGTCTAAGTTTAGCATAAAACTTTTATCTACTAAGCTGGGGTTTTAAGAATCACTGTGTGCCCTGTAATTCCCCAGTTTAAACCCATTAGCACACTTAAAATGAGAATAATTAATAATCCAATTTTCAAATTTCAGTAAGTAAAGGAAAAAGTCGAAACTTATAGAAAGATCTTTCCTAAAGTATAATTAAAACAAATTAAACAATTATAACATATTCCAGAATCTAGCAGTCAGTATGCTTTTAAGGTTATCCACAGTTTTAGAATTTTATTGAAGAAAAGAGTTTTTAGCCTTCTGTGAAGGAAGGAAAAAAAACATTTCTTGCATAGACTATAATGGTTTCCATTTTATTTGGCTTGTGTATACTCTCCATAGGTTTACAGGATACTAATAAAGTAAATTAACATTATATGTATTAAATTTTTACAATGAAACTTTTAATTTCTGTTTACTGAAAGTAAAGTTAAAGAAGGAAAGGTAGATCTGTATTAAAGTGAAATGACTAGTTTTCATAGAACAGAATGAGGAATGTGAGACAAAACTTTAAATGGATAAAGGAAAATCTATTTCATTGCTAACTAATTTATAAGCTTATTTAAATGTGAAGTAGCTAGTCTATGTGGTTATGGTGAATTTTACAAAGTATGTAAATCATATTCTAAACTGAAGCATTTAAATGGCTAATTCCAGAAAGACATTAATTAGAAACCTAAACTGATATTAATAACAAAAAGTAACTTCCTAACAGGGAAACCTGTCAGAGGCCACCTCAATCTGCATATTAAAGTTGTGGTAACAGAGATTCCATTGGGAATCTTAGATTTTCATAAAATAATGGAGAAAATTGTTGTTCCTGTACTGCTGAAGTAAAATACCTGTTAATTAATGTAATCATGGTAAAGATGTAGAAGTAAAAAGTAAAGTGCTAAAAACATTTAAGTTCATTTGATATGTTATACATTGCATTGGAAGTGTTTAGAAAGTGTATAAAATTAAAAGAGTTAGATTTCAGTATTTTCAACTCTTTTGTGCATGCATTCAAACTAGTCCCAAATACCCTGCATGGTGCCTATCCATTTGAGTTATTGGCTAGGTTGGCCACTATAACCCTAAAACAATGAAAGTATCTACCACATCTGGACATGCTCCTGAAGTGAATGGAGAATATGTTGCAGTTTTGGACTTCTGCAGCAGCTGGCAATGGCTCAATATGCCCAGATTCACAATGGGCATTGCCTCCAGGCTGGCTGTGTTTCATAGTGCCAAGGGGCACTATGCACCAGCCTGGTGAAACACTGGATCCTACCTTCCTAGCTTCTCTCTAGGATCAACAGCGCTGCAGCATGCTGGCTATGTGAAGGACATACCAAGTGGAGCAATAATTATCAGAGTAATGTGAGTAGAACTTAAACACAATTGGCATGACTTGCTCCCTTTAGAGACAACATGTATGGTATTGCAAACCTGGAGCTTAGATCTTTTATCTGCAGCTCAAAGAGGAACTTGTGCATTGGTTAGTATTAAATGCTGTACCTATAACCTGATGAATATAAAAATATCTTTTCTATTCTAGATTATATGTAGAGAGTATTGAACATGTTAAAATTTAACATGAACAAATTTAATTCTGTTAAAATCCTGTTAAATTTAATTCATTTTCTTAGTTAATAAATGTGCCTATAAGATAATGGAATGCCTCTTTTAAGTATGCTTTTCTTGTTGTTGCCTGTACTGTCTTTGTGAATTTATGTCTAAGGTAGTGCCTCTCTTCATACCTCTCCTAGCATAGGTGATTATCCTAGGCATAACTACCACCATGGGACCTGGGGTTGACAATTTATACCAAACCCAGTAGGTCTACAGCAATCTCTCCCTAGAGTCAACCAACAGCATAAAAGAATCTAAGGAAGAATGCTGTTTCCCATCAGATTTAGGAGGATACATACTCTGAAGGCATCTGGCCTTTCCCACACTTGTGATTCAGTATGTCATGGCTGGCCCCTTGTTGGGCCCACTTACCACCATCTTCTTTATTCTTTTAGTAGGACAGTATACCTTAAATTCTAACTAAGTTTATTTCTTCCAGAATCAGCACCTTCCAGAACAAGGTATTAGTCACATGGGGATTTCATCTAGTTCCTATCATGGTGCCAGACCCATCTTTGCTCAACCTCAATAGAATAACCAGAGGGCTTTATATCCTGTCAGGCAGGGACTACTCCCCCTAACCACCAGGAAGCAGCTACAGAATAATGACCATCACCTATCAGCACCCCCTTAAGTACAAGGATATAAGCTCTCTGAGGGGGGGGGAGTTGAGGCAGGTTAGTATAGCAAAAGAGGGAAGGCAGCTGGGACCTGGCAAAGAACATGATCATGAGACCCTGCCCCAAAACCACCTGCTAGTGAAAACAAAGCCAGAAAGATCCCACTTAGACCCTGGCCAAAAGGTCCCATTTTGAACTCTTTCAAGGGCCAAGGGGAAGCCCTAGATAAGTCCAAACAACAGGCCTCCCCATTTGTCCCATGAGAGATAACATGTGCGGCATCCAATCAGAACAGCAAATAGCTGGGTACCCTCCCCTACATTAGGAAAGGGGAGGAGGAAAGGCTTTAAAAAGGCCTAACCTGGGGCCCCAAGTGCACATCTCACCATGTAACATGCCCATATCCATGTCTCAGATTGTGTATTTATCTCATTTCTAGTTTTTTAAATTTATTAATAAAGTCTTTACTCTCTTGCATACCCTATGGTGTGTCCTTAAATTCTTTTATGTGACATAGGTAAGAACTTAGATGCCAGAATCCAGAGCATTCTGCTAACATGGGAAGTGTATAGGATGGGACCCAGGGGCATATCCCTGGTTTATTGCAGTTGCACCAGGGAAGGCAGAGAAGGCCAAAGGTCACCCTTGGTGTGCACCATTTGTTTGCAGGTGCCAAGGGGTAAGGGGGGTCTGATAGCTGAAAAGAGTTCTAGAAGGTGAGGAGGCTTGGACTAAGAATTCTGGGTCTCTGCTGTCCTTGGCAGACCAGGGCTGGTGTGGGACTGGGTGATCTACAGAAGGACTGGGATGCAGCTGCCTGTCTGTGTCACTGGGAAGGCTTGAGGTGGGGATGGTCATGCAGGTGGGAGAGGAGCATGAGGTGCTCACTAGAAGCAGCCATTCTCTGGGTGATGGTGGCCAAAAGAAGAGGGGGAGAGAGAGAGAGGTGTGGGTAGCAAATCACCTGATATTCCCAGACTGTCTCCCATCCAAGTACTAACCAGGCCCAACCCAGCTTAGCTTCAGAGATTCCAGGTGTTAGTACAGAAAATTGTGATTGCTGTGGCCTGGACCTTCAGGAGCCTGCAATAGATGGTGCTGTGGAGACTCACCCAGCTGCAGGGGCTCCAGGCCCCCAGCCAGACACAAGGACACCCCAGCTGCAGTGGTATGCCCTTGCTTGGCTTGCATCAAAACCATGAGGTGACAAGGGCAGCTAAAAGGCAGGCCAGGCAGTGAGACCACACTGACAGTGTCCAGCTACCTGTCCAGAAAACCAGAGTAAAAGGGCAACCCGGGGTCCCAGGAATTCTGCTAGATGGGTTACAATTAGGAGGGTCTCTGTTTTACTTCTGTTATCCCACCAGGCTAGTCATCCACAGGGAGTGTGATCTTGGCCCTGCCCCACCCTGCCCAGCCTGGCTCAGTACATGGAAGGGCCCCCCATCCCCCACACAACCACACACACACCCTTTCCCAGTCCATGTGTGCCCCATGCCCACCATTGCAGGGACACAGCTTTCCCCAACTATCCAACCAGAACGACTAGAATTCCTGCTGGCTCCCCCAGCTGGTAGCTGCCCAGCCTGGGTGACCCTTGCTGCCAGGTACATCCAGGGGACTTCTCTGAGCTTACCGGCCAGGGAGAGGAGGAAGCCCAAGGCCTTGTTTACTGTCCAGCACTCAGGAACATCTCTTCTCTAGCCAGCCCAGTCCAGGATGTCCCCTTGCCTAGCCTCTCACTGGGTTCACCCCTGCCACCCAGCATCTTACTGTGGGTGAATCCATGGCATTCCTGCTATTGGCCAGCTTCACATGAACACAGCACCTGTCTTATGCTAGGCTTAGTCCTCGGTCCTCAGATCCAAACTGGGAACTGCCCAATACAGAAAGTCAGTGTTCACCCAGAGCATTGGGGATGCAGGTGCCATGGGTGACAAGGCCTTTCCTGGCCTCCCATGTGACTTCACAAAACACAAGGTATTGTACATTGGGATCATCCCCTCAACCCAGCAGTTGGAGCCAAATTGGGAATCTGATCAGTTCTGCTATGACTAGAAATCCCAGCCAAGTGTTAAGATGGAGATTGGCAAGTCCTGGGCTTGGAGGCAAGCTCTCTGGATGCATTATCACCTGAGAAGAAATGCCCTGGAGCTCGGTACCTGGATTAGCTTTAAGGACAGACAGATTGTGCAGGAGGTGGGTAGAGAGGTGGGATTCCATAAGCTGGTGCTCAAGAGGCCACTTGGTGCAGTGGGCATAGCCTCCACTCAAACCACCTGGGTCTTTGCTGTGTGTGGACATGTGTATAAGTCAGTCAAAGGGGTGCCAATATAAAATACCAGAAATCTGCTGGTTATAAAAAGAGTATTTATTTGGGGTAGAAGCTTAGAGCTATGAGGCCCTGAAGACTCTAACTCAAGGTACCATAAGAGGTACTTTCTCACCCAAAGTCAGTTGCTACATGTTGGGCAAGATGGCAGGTGATATCTGTGAGGGTTTAGCCTTCCTCTTCCTCTTAAGACTCCGTGTTCACAGCTTCTTCCAAAATCAGCTGTAGGCTGGGATTTCTCATCTCTCTCCCATTTATTTCTGGGCTCACCTGCCCTGCTCACTCCACAAGGCCAGCTGTAAACTGTCAGGCAAATGGCTCATCACTCTTCCTGAGGCCTCTGCTATGTCTAATGAAGCCTTCTCTCTTTCCTCACATATCTGCTTCTCTGTGTATTTATTTCCCAGGGCTCCAGCATCAAAACTCCAACTCTCTCTTCTCCCATGTTGTTTTCTCCTACTGACATGGCCCAATCAAAGTCCTAGTCATAATTTAATCAAGCAAAAGTGAAACCTCTGAAGTTAATACAATCTAATATGCCCAGGAGAACAGACAAGTTTACAAATATAATCCATAAACAATACCAAACTGCTACAACAGGCTTCCTCTAAAAGGCCCTTAGAGCATAGAACTAAGGCCCTGGGGTTGGCAATGGACTTAGGTGCAGATGCTGACCCACACCCCCACCCCCATGCTGATGGGGTTCTCTCCTGGCTTCTTTTTATCAAAGTCTTACAGGCCAGTTCTTGCTCAACTTTTCTTGCAATGTTGTCTCATTGTCCCCAGAGGTAGTGACCCAAATACAACAGGTGGTGTTGCCAATGTTGTTATGGTAAACATGACAATTCCCAATAGAAAAGCCTACTGGATCTGGTGCCAAAAAGGAGAAATACATTGCTCCAAGAGAAAGTGATTTATTGCCAGTGCACAAGCAAGGAACTGGGGGAATCTTCCCAAAACCAGTTCAAAGTGAGAATGGGAGCTAGGGATTTTATAGGAAAAAGAAAAATGGAGTAGGTGAGCAAAACCATGTTTAAAAAATAAAAAAGTTAAGTGATGCTTCCAGGGGTTTTGTGATGAGGATATGTACAAATTCTAAGTTCTGCACTGTCTCAAGCATATTAAACTTGTCCTTGGCTTCTGTAGCTTAAAACCCACAGTTTAGATATTGTTGTGCAGGTGCCTATGTGCAAGGTCTTCATGAGTCCTCTCTCAGCCAACCACTCAAGGATATCTAACAATTTTTTTCATCTCTGAGGAAAGTTACAAATTTACAGGTTCTCCTGACACCATTCTGTCTGGTTTTGCTCTCAGATGAGACATTATCTTATTCCTATAAACAAAATTGAGAAGTTCTGGTAATATCCTTTGGGGGAACTAAGTACAAAGAGTTAAGTTCTAAAACTAGATTAATAGAAAACCAGCTCAATTAACATATTAGGATTTTCAGAGCTATTTAACTGAAGAAATTTTCAGTAAGCACAATTTCCAGCTATCAATGTTAAAAATGAGTCCTTGTTCATCTAACATATAATCAAGTTTGGTTATGCTATTGTCTAAAAGAAGTTTAGGTAATGAATCTAATGCCTGCTGCTGTGCAGCTCTAGCTCAAGCAGTAGATTAAATAAGTTTTCCTATTATGATTGATAGATTTCTAATTAAGTTTTCATTTTTCTTAACCTAAAGTCAAGGTAGCAACAATCTACCAAAAAAGGCAAACCCAGAATCATGAGCTCCTTGGATCAATCCTTTTCTGTCTCATAATATATATTGTGGAGACTAGTCCAGTAAGAAACTTCAGGTTCATTATGAACTCCTAAAGGTGAAGTGATGAGACCAAGTGCACATTGCCCAGACATTTACCAGCTATTAAGAGCCCAGACAAAAACATTATCAAAACCCCCACAATTTTTACAGGAAGGAAAAATGGCTTTAAAAAGCAAGAAATGATATTCTTACAACCTATCTGCAGGACAGACACTTATAACAACTTGTCATCAGTAAGCATCATTGGAGTGAACCCTAGTTTTACAAATAGATACCTGGGAATGGAATAAATTAGGAATTCAGTACAATCAACTAACTGTAATTAATTTAGTGATTAAATGCTAAAAATTTCTGATAGTTTGAAATTAGGGAAAAATTAAACTAAATACAAAACTAACCAGATTTCTTATAAAAAGACAACTGCATAAACACTGTTCACATAAATAAACTTTGAAACATCTTGAATCTCAAATTTGATCAGGTAGCTCTGCAATTGGGATACTATAATAGAGCAAATCTCCATTTATGGAGGAGAATAATGTGTATATGAAACTAACATGGACAAGATTTTCATTGGATACTATCAGTAGAGAATTAGTCTAGGATTCATATGTATGCAAATGAAGACTTTCATGTATATGGATGAATGTTTTATAGTCTCCCATCTAATTCCCCACAGTAGAAATATCACACCAAAATGAATTCTTTAACTATAATTATTTGCAAGAATATTCCACTCACAGATCCACAGTGACTCAACATGCATTAATTGACATGACATAGAAACCATATTTCAGCAAATCACTTGGAAAATACTCATTTACCAGTCATCTTTTGATCAAAATAAGCAGAATCATAAGAAATAAATCATATGAATGCCATGGAAGTACTATAGCCTTTATTGAAATTTCTGTCCACCAACAAAACAATGAAACTCACTTTGGAGAGAAACCACATGGTTGTCTTCTATGTGGGAAAGTTTTCATTAGATTTTTCATCTTAGGCAACATGAGATAATTCACAGAGGAAAAGAGCCCTATGAATGTCATCTATGTGGAAAAGCCTTCAGTCAATATTCTATTCTTGGACAAAACTGGAAAATACACACTGGAGAGAAACTCTATGAAAGCCATCTCTGAGGGAAAGCCTTCAGTCATTGCTCTGACCCCAGTCAACATAGAAATTACACTGGAGAGAAACCCCATAAATGTCATCTATGTGTGATAGTCTTCTTTCATTACTTTTCACTTAAATATCTTGAGAGAACTCACATTGAGAGAAACCCTATAAATATCATCTATGTGGGAAAACTTTCACTCATAGTTATGCTCTCAGGCAACATGAGAGAATGTACACTGGACAAGAACTATAAACATATCATCTAAATGGGAAAAATCTCAATTTTTCTAACCTTAGACAACATGAGATTTTCAGATTGAAGAGAAACCCTATGAATGTCATCAATGTGGGAAACCTTTAGTCAATATTCTGACCTTAGATGGAATGAGAGAACTCACGTTATAAATGGTTTGAATATGAAAGAGACTTCAGCCATAGAAGTCTCTTTAAAGAAGTCACTTTAAACACATGAGGACTCACATACTGAAGAAACACTACGTTTGCCATCAATATGGAAGTGCATTTAGTCATCAGTACTACCTAAGATAATCTAAGGAATTCATAAGGAGAGAATCCATATGAATGTCTTCTATGCAGCAAAGCCCTTAGAAGATGGTCTGATGATATACCATATGAAAGAACTCACAATATAAACCTAATGGGAGTGGAGAGTGGAAGAAATCAAATATGAGAAATTATATGTCTGTACTCAATATGGGAATTCCTTACTATACAATTTAAGTAAAATAAGTGAACTACACAGGAGTGGCACACTAGGTCTGTAATCACTGTGCACTATCTTTCAGACAAACAGAAGCCTTGATATGCTAAAGAAAACTCAGTTTAGGGATAACTATGAAAACATGAAATAATAGAGAAAAGTCTTTACTAGGATGAAAACCTTTGGGGGATATTCAGAAAATTCATAATGGAGAATGTTTTGAATGGGAACTCATTTATTCAGCAATTGGGGTGCATATGGACATCATTTATCTTGTTTCTGTGAGGGCTATTGTTTGAAGAGTTCGGTCAAATGAGTGGGTCTCTCAGGGCTGAGTTATCGAGGTCAATGGTGGAAATACTATAGGTTTGGGAATAGGAGAACATGTGAAATTTTTGACTTGGGAGTCTTCTAATGAATATATTTTTGTGGTTGCCTCTAATGGGTCAGTGATGGACATTTCTTTGAGTCAGTGTTAAATATCTGAAGAATAGAAACAGACCTGGTTGCTTTGTTTCTGATCTTAGAGGACACAGTATTTCATTTCAGTGACTAGACTTTATCAGTGGGTGAGAAAGTTCTGCAGATAGTAATTCACTGAGCCAAGCAGAAGTCCAGATTGTTCCCCTTGCCCCTTGCTAATGGCCCAATAGGGAGTAGCATCCAGAACACACTGCAAAAATCTTGTTCATTATAAGACAAGTAATATATTCTAAAACCTACAAGACCCATAGGCAATGTTATTATGATGATCCAGGTGTGAAAATCCACTCCTTGATCTTAATTTTGGGAAACTTAAAATCTGGAGTATCTCTCTATAAAAACCTTTCATCTAATTTCATACATAATTTCAAAAGGCTGCTGAATGGTTTCTTACTAAAATTGGCACCATTAGAAGTATTTCTGTTCTCACAACTAAACCTCATATTTTATTAAATATTGAAAGATTGAATGCTTTACCCGAAATAGAGACCAATGAAAGGATGTTTCTCTTATCACTTCAGATATATTTTGATATTATGGTGGAGTTGGTGTAATAAGTCAAAGAGTGGAAAGAAAAATCAGAAAACATGGAAAAGAAAACAGTTTTTGATTGCAGATGACATGATTGGGTATCAGAAACTACTATTAAATTAGCCAAAAAAAATAGACGTAATTAGTCACTTTACTAAGGTCATCATGTCCAAAGTTAAATTAAACTTCAATTTCTATATACTAGAAATTTAATGAGAGAGGTTGTAGCAGTTTAGTATTATTTATGAATTCCAAAAAGAGATATTGGATTATGTTTGTAAATGGGTCTGTTCTTCTGGGTGTGATTAAATTATGATGAGGCCTTTGAGTGGGCCACATCAGTAGGATGTTGAGTCCTTGCCCACTTGGTGGGGAGTGACTCACAGAGAATGACATGGCAGAGGATTTAGTGGGACTTTTAATGTTGGAGCCCCAGGAAGAAAATGCACAGAGAAGCAGATATGTGAGGAAAGAGAGAAGATTCCATTAGACATGGCAGAGGCCCCTGGAAGAGAGATGAGCCATTCACCTGATAGTTTATAGCTGGTCTTGTGGAGAGAGTAGAGCAGTTAAGCCTGGAGAAGAATCAACACCAGGAGAGAGATGACTTATCCCAGCCTACAGCTGATATTGGAAGAAGCTGGGACCATGGAGCCTTAAGAGGAAGAGGAAGCCTGAACCATTGTAGATGACAGCAGCCATCTTGCTCCAACATGTGACAAAAGACTTTGAAGAGGGAAGTAACTTATGCTTTATGGCCTGGTAACTCTAAGTTTCTACCTCGAATAAATACCCTTTATAAAAGCCAACAGATTTATGGTATTTTACATCAGAACCCCTTTGGCTGACTAATACAGAGGAGCTCCAAATTTGTGGGACTGTAATTCCATGGTGTCAGAATTTTCATGTCAGTGGTAGATCCACCCAGCAGCAGAAGCAGTCATGGGAAATTCAGTTATTTCCTGGATGTCACTGAGGTTAAGTTAATTGTTCTCATCCTACCAGTAGAGATCATCTGCAAACTCTCTCACTGGGATCTCCAGCCTCATTGGATGTGCAAAGCATCTTGATGCATCCTTCATTGGCTATGTCATTCCATAGATGTCTGTCATGATATAGCCCTTGCCCTTGACATCAACATGAGTAACATAGATTTTGTCTTTCCACAATGTCAGCTGTTTCCATAAGCCCCTTTGTCATATCTGGGAACTTTTGATTCTCCAATCATGTTCTGTCCATGTTCCTGACATGGTATTGTTTATGACTCCCACCATGAGGCAGTAAACAGTTACATTGGGTGCTAGGTTGATTGTTCCAAGTGTTCCAGGGTTAAGCAGATCACTCATATTTCAGCACATTAGGTAATTTTCCCCAGTGCCATAGATGGCTTATTGTCATTATGAGGCTAGGTAAACCAGCTGCTGCCCAATGGTTGCCAGATGGCTTCAGCTTGGCTTATCCATCAGTGAAACAGCACCTGGTGGGCATGCTTGAATTGGGGCCCTCTGCATTCCAATGCCAGGAGGGAGGGGCTTCATCTCATAGTGCAACAGGATCATTGTAGAGGGACACTTCTGCCACCACTTTGTGCAAGCATGTCCTTATTTGGAGGCCCATGCAAACACAATCTTTAATTTACTACTTCCATTTGATGATACTCTTTCATTGGGCACATTCTGGATAAGTGTTTTGATTATCCAGGATCCAGGATCTGATGGGGATTTTAGACTCAGGAAGATCTGAGAGCTCTTGGTAATCCTTATACTTTCCATTTCACCAAGGCCTAATAGCATATCAGAAGTTGGCTTTTGAAGGACTGGTTCTGGGTTTTGTCTGGGAACTTTGTGACCTAAAAGCACATAGTTCTTCTTTCCATATGATCCAATAGAGAGGTGTCAGGAGGATGTGACGATGTAGAATATGTTGGCACCAATATGCATATAGCTTAGTAAACCACAGGGCTTCCTTTTTGGTGGTGGGGGACTTTAAGGACAATAATTTCTCCTGTACTGCCACAGGGGTCCAGTGCTGGCTTGAGCTGATATACTACCAAGTAAATTGAACTTTTGAGCTGGGCCCTGCATCTGGTTAGAATTTATGGCCCAATCAAATTGTTGAATTGCAGTTAGCAATGCAGGCAGTTCCTTTTGGCAGTTTGTTCCTTGCACTAGCCCACCAATATGAAATCATCAGTATAATGGAGCATTTGGAGTTCTCTGGGCAGAGGTAGCTTACTCAAATCCTGCCTCACCCATTGATGGCAGATAGTGACTGAGTTTAAATTCTTATGTGGCAGTTCAGTGAAGTTCCACTGTACATCTTGCCATTGGAAAGAAAATTGATTTTGGTTCTCCTCTCAGAGTGGGAAGGCAAAAAAGGCATTCACCAGATCAAAACTGCGTATCAAAGATCAGGGGAAGCCATTATGGTTTCAAAGTGTGACACAATGTATGGGATTGCAGATGCCTAATGCAGCACTCCTCCATTCAAATGCCAATAGTCTACAATTAGTTACCATGCTCCAATTGCCTTTTCCACTGGCCACACGAGGCTACTATATGTGGAAATGGTGGAACAGAAGACAGCTGCAGAAAGAAGGTCTTTTATGAATTCCTTTTCTCCATCAAGAAAGTGGTATTGCCACTGTTGGACAATGCAAGGCAGTGGGAGCCCTGGAGATGCAGAGTCCAATTCTCCCCAACCAAGAAAGCCCAAATTTGTTGGGATTGGGAGTTTATACTTGTCATGCTTGGGATGTGCAGTGGTGCATGATATCAGTTGATACAATGTATTCCATGGCAGGAAGCATGACCACAGAGGTAGCCAAAGCCTAAAGGAACCAATGAACAGGGTAGCAGTAACCTGCCATTATCATACCCTTGTAGAATATCCAAGGCCTCCCCTCAACATCTACTGGAATGATATTGGCTTGGGTGCCTGTACCCAAAAAAGCTATAAAGTTTTGTTCAATGCCCCCAAATTGTATATGCACTGGGGCATATGGTCTGGGTCCTGGAGGATGGTCAGGGTTCTTGGCCACAATCCTCAGCTATTTTCAATTTGGCCATGTCTTGTTTAAGAGACTCCTCCCAGTGGCCAGGCTCTTCACTCATAGTTGAAGGTGAAGGCAGAAGGTCTCCTACATGCTCTTCCTTTTCTACTGCTCATATTTGGCAAATGAAGAGAGGGGATCTGGAAGAGGAAGACTGTCCCTATTGAGAATGTGGCCCTCCTTCTAGTTTATAATTTTCTCAAAGTTTTAACTGGAGATCCTGTCTATGTGTGCTGGGTAGTGGAAGCTCCAATCTCATTTATCTCAATGTGTAAACATCAAACCAACACCCTGGAATCATAGGGAGATTCTCAAAGTCCCATTTATTGTCACACTTCCTCCATAGGATGGAAACAGCATGCTCTAGGTCCCTCATCTGTGGACCATTACCTCCACCCACTCTGGTAGGGCAGGGGTTAACCTTCAGTTTAGCCTACAAGGACATAAGTTCTGCTTTGTCCAAAATGCTCCTGTACAAAAGGAATGCAAGAGTGATGAAAAGAATGGCCAGAAAATTAACCCACTCCATTGCATACTTCCCCATGCACTCTGCTTACAGGACCAAAATCTGTGGAGCAAATTGCTCTATGATGCATCATGGGAACACAAGCTCAGACACAACAACAACTTTTAGTAAATGAACACTTTATTCCTTGCAAAAAACAAAGTGTCCAAAAGAGCAGGAAAAAAAACTCCATTGTGACCAGTCCCCCAGGGAGGACAACTGCTTGATCTAGTGTTGGAATTTGGCAGCTCCAAATGATTCCCATTGGAAAGGAGAGACTTGTGCTGTTTGAATGTTCAGTAAATACACCAGAGCATGTGGGGAACTGCCAAGGAGAGTTATCACCTTGATAAGCAGCTGGGGCTACATGTTTCCAGGTTCTTGGTTTAAGGGATGTCCAGGCCTTTCCATTAGACCTAACATATGCACCAGGCTATGGAATGGAAACATATTGATGCATGTGCAAACAATAGAAGTGAGAGTAGACAAGAGCTGGGAGATGGCCTCTAGGTGTGTCTCTGACTTCCTCAGCACATTAGATTTTCCAGTGTGCCCCCTGCAGGCACGAGTTATTGTATACTGGGCTACTTTGTCATGTCCTGAAGTAATATTGTTGCCCATTGTAACATTAAATTCAGGTGGCCTCAAAAGAAACAATCCTAAGAAAAAAAAT
>JAQZBX010080403.1:0-13811 GCA_029593785.1 Cabassous unicinctus
CTAGGACTATCCCCTACCCACATTTACCGCCTGTCCTAAACTTGTTCTACCACATGACCCTGCTTTGTGTGTAATCTGCACAGCCCATAGTGAGACAATTGACTTCTGTTCCATAGTCTGCCTTAGTATTTTCTTAGACCTCTTCCTACTCTAGCCAATAACCTCAGCCTGACCAGTCTCCTCCCAAGTGGTTTACACCTGACCTATATCCCCAAAGCCCAGCCTGAATGACCCACCCTCCCAACTCCTCAGAGCCTGGCCAGCCACGACACCCAGCAGATATAGAATTATGTGGTGACAATAAAGTAAATAGGCTAATGATGCATAATGCATAAATCCCTAACTATGTGCATAATTCATTAATAATATAATACTGTGGTGATAAAATAATAAGTAAATAAATATTTTGACATCAAAATGAATCATTTTATGCATAACACATATACATTTATGACGCATTTCTTTGTATGAAAGTAGACTATAGGCAATTATGACAAGATGGTCCTCATCTTTGCCCGCCTTCATTCCCTTTGGCTTTTGTCACTTTATTGCCCTCTATGTATCTCTTACTTTCCACTTGCCACACATATATTTTTTGTCCTGCTATCTAAGGATGTCTCCTTATTAAGCCACCATCTGAAGCATCAGTTAAGGGGCCTCTTCAGAAGGTTCTTTCCCACAGACTCCTCAGTGACTCCTATGTCATTGTGTGCCTCATTTGAGGCTCTCCATGTTTATTCATATTCCTACCCTGGGATTTCATAATCCGGATTGTGATCAACCTGAACTCTTTTATAATCTCTGATAAATTCTATATAACATTGACATTGGATATAATTGCAATAGATTGAAGAGTTAATATTTTATCTTTGAATTTAAGATTTCTTATGAGTCTCTGCCCCAGTAGAACATAAAATATATGAATTGTATGAAACTCCAGTTTTCCAGTATAATAGATGCTTTATTCTAATATGGCATAGATGGTCAAAAATACATAAGCGAGGAGAGTTCTGTATTTACCTCTTACCTCTTGAGTGAACCGGTACTGATTTTTCTTCACTTCACTTAGTAATCTATAGATTGGGAATTGTATAAGGGCCATCCAGATCCTTTAAAAGTAGCTGAATTGGACTGGCTGGAATTGAGGTGAATAACAGATAATTAAAGAGAGTTTTTAGGACATGAACACTAACCTAAGAAATACAGATGCCTCTCTCTTGACATCAGTATCTCTGTAGAGAATTCCTGATGTGACAAGAATCTAAGAACTTACAACATCAATAAAGTAGCAAACAAATTCACTGTTATTATTTGATTTGGAGCTATGGAATTTTGAGTCTTGTGGTCATAGGCTCTATTAGATTGGAATTCCCTGAGCTGAACCTAATGGGATACGGGGGTCACCAAAGCAAAAGCAGAGGGTCTTTGTTATTCCAGGCGGGGGCTGGGGGCAGTGTTGAATGGACAGCCAGCCCGAGAAGGAACTAGTCACCAGGAGTGCACCTTAATGCTCTAGTCGCTTTGGGAGCATCAAATAGCAACTTTCCCAGAATAGGCAGAGTTGCCTTACATCCAAATCAACCAAATTGGTTCCATCTTATATGTTGATAGGCAACTCTTTGATAGCTTTCAAAAGTACCCTAAACTTTTGTGCCATTCTTTAGCCAATAAGGGCTTTTCAAGAATCTGATAAAAATTCCAGTTCTATGATACCCTGTCCTTCCCTACCCGCACAGTGCATTTAAAGGGTTGAGTAGGTGTGGTTCAATTCTTTCATTCACACAATAGAATCAAAGTATAAGTGATACTTTCTAAGGGGAAGAAAGACCAGAAATAGAAACCAAGGCCTGTGCAAACAGAATCAAATGGGATTTTTTAAAACAGTAGTGCTTCAAAGCTTATTTTCAGAAGAAATTGTCTTCAAAATGACTCCTACTGAGTAACATAAAATGAAAATCCATTTGAGGCTATAAAAAGGATGCACCAGCTTTTCTTGTTTGTTACCACAACTTTACTATTGTGAAATGTCATCTTTTTCCGTGCTAAATTTTCTTGGCCTTTTTTTTTGGTGTGATGTTAATGGGATATTTTCAAAACTTCACATCTGTCCCAAGCTAGAAAGAACATTTATAACCATAAGCTTGCAGGCATACTGGTTATGGAAGTTTTAAAATATGGATTCTTCAAATATTCTATATCTTTCAAAATCATTGTCATTGATTAAATGCAACAAAGCTGCTTTTGAGTCTCCTTAGATCCCTTGCATAAATACATATTGAGGAGCTGTTTTAAATGTCCATTAGATCTTAATGCTTCTCTTTGGAACCATTACCATTTATCATATGACTGTAAATATAGATTCAGGGATGTTTAAAACACACATTATTTACCTGGCAAGGTTTAATGGCTCCAAAAGATGCATTAGAGCCCATTTTTAACTTCTCTCCAAGAATAGATCTTCAACACCTCCCATATGTGAATTTTATTTCATATAAAGGGAGGTGATTATGCTACTGAGTTATTTACCCAATGTTTTAAATAAAATATATTTTCCAAGGCATGTGAGTCCAACAATTTTGTGATTATTTGTAAAAGTAATTTGCTTTGGTTCAAATGCTTTGGTAGAAGCAGCCAATTATAGTTTTGCTGAAAGCAATTTGTATACAGCCTCAAAGGGAAAATGAAAATTTCTCTACCTTGAGAGTAAAAAATATTTAATTTTCTAATTTTATTAATATTTATTTTTGTGAAGTTAATATATATCCATGGTTAAAATAAATACTTCAGAATATCTGACAATGAAAAGCAAATGACAAGTAGAATAGAATAAAGAGCCTAGACACCATCTTCACATGTGTGGAAACTTGGTCTGACAGGGTTAGCATAAAAACCAGAGGGGAAAGAATGGGTTATTCCGTAAATGGCGTTGGAATAAATGGTTATCCAAAGGATAAAATTAGACCCTTACCTTACACTATGCTTACAGTAACTTCCATGTGGATTAAAGACATTTTTTTTTTTAATTGTTATTTTATTTCAGTCTTTAAGTCTGAATGTGGGAGTGTTAGATAAAAAAGCCCACTCTGAATCTGGACATACAATGGCAATGGGGGCGCAGGCTTCGTGTTTTATAAAAAAAATAAAAATAAACCCTCAGATTTGTAGAAGAAAATATCTGAGAATATTTTATGACCTCGGGGTAGGGAGAGATTTCTTAAGGTATCAAAAATCACAAAACTTAAAAGAAAATCTTGAGAAATTCGAGCATATTAAAAGTGATAGCAGGAAAGCAGATGTGGCTCAAGTGACTGGGCTCCCATCTACCATATAGGAGGTCCAGGGTTCGATTCCCAGGACTTCCTGGTGAAAAGCAAAGCTAGCCCGAGCAGAGAGCTGGCCCCTGTAGGAGTGGTGGCCCGTGCAGGAGTGCTGGCACAGCAAGATGACGCAACAAAAAGAGACACAGAAGAGAGACAATGAGAGAAAGCAGACCAGGGAGCTGAGGTGGCGCAAGAGATTGGGCAGCCTCTCTCCACTCTGGAAGGTCCCAGGACTGGTTCCTGGTGCTGCGTAAAGAGAAGACAAGCAGACACAGAACAACACACAGAGAGCAGACAGTGAGCACAAAACAACATGGGTGGGAGGGTGGGGGGAATAAAGAAATAAATCTTAAAAAAAAAAAAAAAAGTGATAGCATCTACGTGACAAAACAAAATTTTCAATCTAGAAGATATTTGTAATGGATATTATGACAAAGAATCAGTATTCAAAACATATAAATAACTTTTATATAACACTAAGAAAGACAACACAATGGACAATGGGCAAAGGATAGGAATGGGATAAGCGCAAAAAGGAAACCCAAACTTCAGATTAACATATGAAAAGATGTTCTATGCTCTAGCTTATGAAAAATCAAGTAAATGCAGAATAAAGTGAATCAATGACATTTTACCTCATCAAGCATGCAAAATTTAAAAGTTTGAAAATGCCAAGAGTTGGCAAGATTGTGAAACAATGGGAACACTCATGTTGCTCATGGGAATTTTAATTGCTGTTGCTCCATTAGGGATTACGTTGGCAAGCTGTAGTAAAGCTGAAGGTGCGCAGTCCCTAATATTCTGCACGGTACTGTGAACTACCCAGCCTCGAACAGCCCTTGCACATGCGCATAAGTCAGTACATAAGAAGATGCAGAAGGTTATTGATAATTGGTTATAATAGTGAGGATTTGGAAACAGCCAGCTGCCTAGGAAAGAATTAATAAATAATTTGTAGAGTAGTCACAAAGTGCAATACTAAATAGAAAAAAATTCTAGTGGAATAGAATTTCATATATCAATATCAATAAATCTGAAAGAAAAAAATATTGAGAGGGAAATTGTCAAAGCACTCATTTTAGAGTTAAATAATAACATGCGAAATAATACTATGTCTTTTATGGATTTAGATGTCTGAAGGGAAAAACTAAACATTCAAGAGAATGAAACATCCACCTCAAGCTAGTCAATACCCCTGCAGAGTGAGAGTAGATAATGAATTAGAGAGGTACACTAGATTCTTCAACTGTATTTTCATTAGATTTTTAAAATCTAGAGCATATATGACAAAAATAATAAAGTGGATGAAGCAGGGTATACTCGGGTGTTTATTATGTTAGTATCCATTCTTTCTTGAATTCCTGCAATATTTCATAACGAAAAATTGTAAAAACACAATAGTCCCCTTTCTGACTCCTTTCTATTTCTGTACCACTCCCCGGAGGCAAACATTATTGACTACCTTTAGCTATTAGCAGTTAACACTACATTTCTAGTTAAGATGTATATCCCTTCCATTGACAAAGTATCAGTTTGCCATGATGAAAGTTGATGTTTGTACTCATTTGACCACTTCCTACCTTCCCTTCCCAATTTTTAAACATGGCTATATTGAGATTTTTAGCCCCTTTATTGGTCAGTATTAAGTTTTAAGATACATGTTATATGAATCTTAATTTCTTATTCCATCAATTATAGATAGTGTTTGTTTCTGCTCTCTGCTTTCCTCCCCTTTCACCTCTGAGACTTTTTCTTCTGTGCTTTCACATTATGCAGATTAATATCTACATTATGTCCTATAATCATAATTAAATATTCTGTGCTTTGTCCCTGAGCTAATTCTAAAAGATCTAAATCAATAAAGAATATTTATAGATACTGGGATTGTTTAATATAATTCAAACAGATCCAAGAAATGAATCATAATTTTATTTCTTTTTTCATACAGATTTTTGCTTTTCTTGAAAATTCTAATTGCCTTTATTTCTTGCATTATTACCACTATAATTTCCTCAAAATTTTCAAATGTCCCATAACATCAAGCATTCCACTGAGGCACTAAATGGAGACTTTTTTTTAAGTGGACATTGTTCTGGACAGGTAACGAAATAGCCTACTAGAGGTCTAAAGCCTAGCGGACAGGAACAACTTGAAAGCTAACCCACCATTGTTAAATGATGTGGAATTGTATCTTTGGCTTTATATTAAACTGGAGGTAGACTCTTTATTGAAGAAATAATAACTAAAAGTGAAACCTAAACTATATCTCCAGCAATAACCAAGCAGGTAGACTTGCTCTAAACTCACTAATAAACAGTTCTCCTATAATATGCCCTTATGGAACTTATTTCAATTTTCTATCGTTTTAATTAATGCAAAATGCTGCCTGCTCTATCTACCTATCATTTATCTATCTTTCCATCCATCCATCCATCTATAAATCTCCATTTGTTTTTTGTTGTTGCATAACAAATTACCACAAACTTAGCTTATAGTTCTATACTTGGAAAGCTTAGTGGACTCAGCTGGCTTCTTGTGATAAGTAGGGATCACAAGGGTAAAATCAAAGTGTAGACAGGACTGAGCTCTTATCTGGAGACCTGGGAAAGAATCTGCTTCCAAGTTCGTTCAGGTTGTTGGCAGAACTTTGTTCCTTGCCAGTGTAGAAGTGAGGTCCTGCTTCCTTGCTGGTCATCAGCCAGGGGTCGCTCTCTGCTCCTAGAGCCACTTGCATTTCTTCTCATGTGGCCCTCTCCATCTTCAAGCTTGGAATCTCTGTCTTCTTTTCTCCTATCAGCTGGAGAAGGATCTCTGGGTTTAAGGGCTTGTGTGATTAGATCAGGCCCACCTGATTTACAGCTGCAAAATTCCTTCAAAGTAAGCAGCATCTAAATTACCATCTAATTAACCAGGGTCAGGGAGGTATTTTTAGAAATCCACCCACAATAGTACCCCTCTCTCTCTCATCATCCATCTATCTCTCTAAATATCTGCCTATATCAATATTATTTTGTGTCTGTTCTTGTTCCAGAATTGATATGGGTGGTTTTCAAGCTTTTAAGAGATGGCATACAGTAAAAGTAAAGTGAAAAGGAAAGGATAGCAAATGCTCTTGACCTATCCATTAGTGTAGCTAAGTGAGCCAAGGATAAGAGCAAAAGTTAGCCATGAAGGTAGTGAACTAAAACCACACTCTAATGGAAAAATGCCTGGTATGACTGTTCTCCATCCCAGGTGAGCGAGACATTTGAGCCCACCAGCAAATCAGAATTTTGAAGTGTGGAGCTCTGATGGGAAATTACTTGGAAGCTGGGCGGCATGAGAATGTCTAGCTCTCTCTGTCCGGAATGTCAGCAAACATACAGGAGTAATTTATGAGTAGAGTACATTGATCTGTTTTTGAACCCATAAATAGGAAAAAGATAGAGCCATGAAAGGGAAAGAAAGCACAGTTTTATAGAGTTGGGACACCCCTGTGGCAGATCATATGATTCTGTTGTCTATTTGCATGAAATGAATCTCCTACAGTGCATACCATTGCCTTAGTGTTCGGGTAGGAAGTCATTTGCCAAAGGGATGGCATATTAATGCTTCTATAATTTGCTCTCCGAGGGAGCAGGTATTGGGAAGAATAAAATGTCTGGTCCCAACTAAGTGTGAAGTGCCACATTTGTCATGCTGCACCAGTTTTTCTTTTTTCTCTCCTAATACTTTTTTGAGAATATTCACCATACTATATACTTTCACACAGAAAACAGCACTTAATGCTCAAACTGATACTAACAATTGTATATTCTGAATCCTGGTTTCCAGATGAGTAAAGAAGAAATAAGGATATGTAAATGAAACATATATTACATGGCTACCATTTACCTGTGCAAGGAGCCATTCATAGTTAATTTCATTTATTCCTCACAACTACTCTATGAAGTAGGCTTTCTTGCTTTTATTTCACAGGTGAGGAAACCAAAACTCAGAAATGTGACGTAACTTACCTGGTGCCATGCAAGGCAGAGGCGGTGAACTTGGACTTAACTCTGTTGTCTGTCCCCAAGAATGTCTCTGATGCAGAAGGCAACCTGAGGAGTCTGAGAGGTGCTTTACAGGTTCCACAAATGTGTACCACGCATTTCACATTTTAATACATATTTTATCTGTCTATTAAAAAGATAATGAAATACTCTCAAGGCTGTGATATTCCAAATTTTAATCCATTGGAGACTACCACATATGATTCCCCTTGCCCTGCAAAACAAGACAATAGTAGCAAACCTGCTTCTCCTCCAGGAATCCCTCAGGTACCTCCTTTTTCTCAGCCTTCCACACCTAACCAACCACCAAATCTGGGAGAGTCCCTGAATGCCCCAGTCTAGGCAGCATCCAGCTTCACATTCTCGTAGCATTCCGTAGCGCTTATTACAATGGCTATGAAGTAATTATATGTGTAATTAATTTTGTTTCATGTCTGTCTTTCCCTCCAAATTTGAATTCCACCAGGGTAGCAAACATAGTTTCTCACCGATATATCTTAAAAAGTGATTTATTGAATCTATAAATAAATGTCAGGTATACTCAAAAATGATCAAAGTTTTTCTTCCATCTCTATTTAATCGAAGAGTATCCTGAGATCACAAGACGTGCTGTCTTGGTTTTAAGAAATTGTTACTACTATTCCTTTTTGGTAGCAATCAATATTTTTTCCATACTTTGGAAGCAACAACAACAAAAAACAAACCAACTGGAAATAAATTGGATGCTGACTTCTATAACTACCAATCTGAAATTTTGGGGTTCATCAAAATAACCATATTGTTTGATAATTGACTATGCAAAGCTTATAAACTTGAACTTAAGACATACATATAACCAAATAAAATACCTCTTTGACCTGTTCTGTATGTCCAGTAATGTAAGATTTAATTTGAAAAATAATTTAATACCTACAAGGTAACTTCTAAAGAAAAATGCTGCATGCAGAAGAGGCCCTGATTATAAATCTGTTAAATGAGAGAATGAGTGAATGAATGAATACTTACATTTGGTAAATGTCTAGATTAGCCATTGTGGCTTCTATTTTTAAATGTATTCATCAGCCATCTCTGTCCCTCCTTTCTCTTTCATGATTTATTCCCATCTCTTCTCTCAGCTATAACGTCTTTCTTTAAATAAGGAAGCTTATTTAGTAAAATTTTCCAGAAGAAATAGCTAAAATATATTCTGAAGGTGCATCTTTATAAAGAAGCTTGTTCTTTTAGAAACACTCCAGGCATATACCATCCAAATTTCCCTACAAAATATTTTCTTTGAAATGGCCCCTAAGCAGCTCCTACTTCAAGATGCTAGTAAATGTGAGACCAATGTTTATTCTTCATTTGGAGGCAATAGGAAAAGCAGCAGAGAGCCGGTTTTATTTTATGGCTTAAAATTTTTTTGGTAATGTTTGTGTTTTGGCTTTTAAAATTATTAGAATTTTCATAAATATTTGAACCCTGTGGAAATAATCTCATCAACGTTCTGTTTCTAGGCCTATAAAGCAATTACAAGCTTGAACGTGCTATTTTATTGTAATAAAAAGGAGAGTATTTGTGATATGTGGTTTGTGTTTTATTAAAGCCAGCTTGCTTAGACTTTAAAATGAGTAATTGCCAGCATAATTACTGTTTTACATTATGTGATCTGCACTGGGCTTTTTCTGTGAATCAGTCTTTCTACAGGTTTATGGTGCTCTTGCTTGCAGGATTAAAGAAAATGTAGAATAATTTAGCACCTATGCTTTTACCTGTAACTGTGAATCCACCCTCCACAAACTTGCCTTAGAGATGTTTTAAGACCAGGACAAGAAGCCCCAACCCCCTCGTCTGCCTACAGAGCCATCTGTCCCTAATTTGCTCATTTTTCTTCCTCTGTCTACCCCTTCTTTCCTGTCTGCTGACCAGCTCTCTCCTTTAGAGGCAGCCATATTTCTCCCTGGGCTCAAGGGGGAGCTCTCTCAACCTCACTGGCCAGGTGCTGACAAATTGGGGTGGGGAGATGTTTGTCTTTTGGAGCCCCAGAGGCCAAGCACGGGGGCTTGCTTACCTGGTTTACCCCATTGCTTCTCCTTCCTGCCTTCCTTCCTAGGATATAGGGATCCTGGAGGCAGTGAAAAAGGAAGTCACTCTGCTTCTAGAACCCATAAAACAAGTCCTGAATATTCCCAAATAATCTCTCCCTCCTAGAAATGCCTATGTGCATATTGGTTCTGAAGCCCACTTGTTACTCATCCTGTGCTGCCTTCAATAGAATTTTTGTGTTTTCCTTTTATCTCACTAAGTGGATTATAAGCTCCTCCCTTTTGTATTACTCATAACAACTTGCATATAGTAGGTGGTAATTAAATACAGAAAGGAGGGCCTTGAACCCTTCCAAACACATCTGCTTCATCTGAAGCAGTGCCACCCCACCCCATCCCACCACACCCCCAAGGCATCCAGAGAGAGGCTTGTGTCTGCTCTCCTACCACCCTTGGGTTTAACTCTAGATTTCTTTTGCTTCTTTAGGATTGTGGGAATGAGGCAAAGAGAAGAAAAAATGGAGAGAGCTTTTCACTTACATGGTATTGGGTTTCTGTGTTCCCTCTTATTTACTTTTAGTAAGCTAACATATCTGTTTAGCTCTTGTTATCATCAAGCTATCGATAACTTCTTTAGTTACTATTTCACCATCCTCTGCTTTTACCATCATCTTGAAGTGGTAAAAAAAAAAAAAACCAAATGCAGTATTACAGCAACAAATTTCTTTTATTGATGAAAAGCAGCATGGAAATAAAGATTTTCTTCTTTTGTTTATAATCCTTGTAACTTGATAGGCCTCTGGGTCCTAAAATGACAACATATATGTGCCTTACAGTGTTTTGAAAAGTGTGCTGCTCATTTAGGAAATACTATTAAACATATGGCATGTTTAAGGGTGCCATTAAAAGAACAATGCATATTAGCAAATCTACACGTTCTCTCTTCATTGGATATCTTTGTAATATTCAACTTAATGATAGCCACTGATGGAGATAAAGAAAAATTTTACAATTTGTAGAAAGACACATGGTGAGTAAATAGTAAAGCCCTAGAAATTGCGAATTAACAAGCAGACTTGGCAGCAAAGTTTTAAATTCTTCAAAACCTTCTCATGCTGATTGTCTCTATATTGATGCTAATGATAATTCCTCTTATTATTGAGGAAAAACGTGTTTATGTGTTTTTATGGTGCATATCACCTGTATGCGAGGTACTTAGACATACTATCTTAGAACAAGATGCAGCATTTTTATATCTTTATCTATTTAATGACCTCACATTTGCCTCTGCTCTGGTAAACTGGTGATTTGTGTTACAGTCAGGAGTCTTCAGGGATTTGCCACACATAAAATGATGTCTCTGAGGAAGATTTTTCTACAACCAAACCGAGCCCAGCTAATTAGAATGTCTGCATAAATCATAAAATACACCTAATAATAATATATCTAAGAAATGTATATTCAAAGTAAATTTAAAGACATTCTTTTTATGGAAGAAAACACACCTCAGGTATTTACTTGCTGTGCTAAAGTCAAATGAGTCAATCCGGCCATGGATTAATAATAATAATTATTATTATAAATTCTACATTTATGAGTTTCTTAAGTCATCCCCAAACACCTTAACAGGTATTACCTTTTTTTGATTCTCAAACATAGAAAGACTTTTATTTTTTTATACTTTATCTGAACCTTTAGGGGCAGATATATTTCTTAAAAAAAACATTTTCAGACTTTTAAAGATAACACTGTGCATACCCCGTATATTACATAGCATCCTAAGTGGTAGAGTAGTCCCCATAGTCAAAGCCATTAATATCACTGTGTGAAACATGAATAATAACACAATATAAGTTAAATAGCAAATATCAAGATTCTCACATCTGTTTAAATCAGATTTTGCTAATAAATGATTTAGGGGGAAAAAAACAACTTTGGCTTTCAGATATTTGGGATTTGGAATGTAAGTAGGGGACTGTAGACCTGTACAAGGCCCAGGTTTTCACTGACACAAGCCAAAAGTGTTTCATTGAATCGCTTATCTATTTCTTATCAAAACCACCCCACAAAACTGTTAAGCCACTGTCCTTTTGCTGTAAGGTCTTTTATTTTTCTGCTTGGTTCTTTGCTTTCTTTCTACATTCATATTTATGCTCTTCTCAAGAATCTTTACCCCAAGGCCATGACTCTTAAATTTCCTATTTTTAAAAAACAGTGAAAAGAATATACATTTTGGAGCCAGACAGATCTTTAGTTTAATCCTAGCTGTGATCGTCAATAATTTACTTGAACTCATGGAACCACATTTTATTCACGTCTAAAATAGGACTAAAAATATCTACCTTGTGAGGGTTGATGTGTGTGTGTCTGTGTGTGTGTGTGTGTGTGTGTGTATAACTGCTTAGCCTAAAAGAGTTTGTGGCAAAGACGGCTTGTTATCTACTGTTGGAGATTGACTTCTTTGCAGCTGGATGTGTCCATGACACTAAATTTTGGCCAATGAAATGAAAGGAGAAGAGCTGTGTGACACCTTCCTGGAAACCTCCCAAGGAGACTGTGGGCTGTATGTATCCTTTGCTCCTTCTTTGTTTCTTTCTCTCCTTTGGAACAACCATGAGATGCTGCAGCAGATATATGAAACGATGATGACGGTCTCCACCCTAGGGATGGTGGAGTGGTGGGCAGGAAACCTGGGCAGCTCCCGGAGGACTCTCTGCAGCTGGCATAAAGGCCCTGCACTGTCTGCTTCTAGTATGCTTTTATGTGAGACAGAAACAAACTTACATCTTGTTAAGCCATTGGGATTTCAGTCACTTACAGCTGAACCTAATTCTAATTGATAAAGCTTTCAATAAATGTTGGTTCTCTTATACTTTCCTCACAATCCACTTTTTATTAGAACCCATAAACTCTCTCGGAGGGCCTTCTGAACCTTCTAGTCTGAGCTTACTGGTTAATTCCTACAGTGTATTCATGAGCTACCTGTCAGGTAACCTTTTCTCCCAGGTGCTTTCTTTCTCTCTACCCTTCAACACTCTCTGGATTTAACCAGCAGTTTATGTAAGACATTTTACATGACATTTATGTTTTATCCTACTTTCATTCCCTGCAGCCTCTTAAAGATCTTTTTAATGGTCTCATCTTAAATCCCTTTAATTCGTATTTTATGATTATAGAACTCTTGATGTTTCATTGTGAAATGCTTTACTAGGCTTACTTTTAGCATCCTCTCTTCCATATTCCTTATCACATCTTTTCTTTCCTTTCTTTTATTCTCATTTTTCCATTTTAGAAAAAGTTTGCTCTTCATTGCTTTATTCCCTTCCTGGGGTAATATTGGCTTCTTCCCAGCAGGCAGTACAGCTTCAAAAGTGGAGCTCATATATCCTTCACAACACTCTGGAGAGATTAGAGCCAATAAAAAATAAAGTGTGCACTATATTAACATTTATGTAGATTTAAAACACACAAAAACAGTAGAATATATTGTATACACACAAGTATAGAAAACATAAAAATAAATGCACTGAGAGGATACGTATCAATTTTAATAGTAGTTACATAAGTGGAGGCAAGGGAAATAGGGTAAAAGTAGGGGTCTTTTTAGACAGCTTTATTGAGGTAGAGTTGACATGCAGTGAACTACACATATTTAAAGTGTAAAGTGATACATTTTGGCATGTGCATGCACCATGAAAATTTCACCGTAATCAAGATATTGGACATATGCCTCAACCTCAATAGCTTCCTTCTACCCTTTTATAATCCCTTTCACTGTCTACCCCATCCCACCCTCTTCTAGTCAAACACTAGTCTGCTTTCTGTCACTATAGTTTAGTTTTCATTTTCAAGAATTTTATATAAAAGAAATAATAAAATATGTACTTTTTATTTTTATTTTTTTGGTCTGGCTTCTTTCACTCAGCATAATTATTTTGAGATTCATCCATATTCTTGCATGTATCAATAGTTCATTCATTTTTATTGCTGAGTAGTAATTCATAGTATAGATATACCATATTTTATTCATTCACCTGTTGGTAAACATTTGGGTCATTTCCAGCTTTTGGCTATTACAGAAAAAGCTATGAGGAACATTTGTATATAAGTCTTATGTGAATATATGTTATCATTTCTCTTGGATACATACCTAGGAGTGGAATGACTGGATCATATGGTAGGTATTTAATTTTTTATAGAACTGTCAAATTGTCTTCTAAAGTGACTGAACCATTTTATGTTCCCCATGACAGTGTATGGGAGAGTTTCAGGTACTCCACATTGCCCCAACATTTGTGTTGGTCAATCTTTTAAATTTGTCATTCTAATAGATGTGTAGTATCTGATTGAGGTTTCAATTTGCATTTCCCTAATGATTAATGATGTTGAATACCTTTTCATGTGCTTGTTTGATATTCATGTATTTCCTTTGGTGAACT
>JAQZBX010080404.1:0-13827 GCA_029593785.1 Cabassous unicinctus
GGAGGTACCTGGGATTGAACCCAGGACCTCGCACATGGGAAGCAGGCATTCAACGACTGAGCTACATCTGCTCCCCATACTCTCTGGTTTGTATATACCTTACTAAGGCTTCCAAATTAATTGCTGTTTTCTGCTCATCAGATCCAATCAGTTTGGTGTCATCAATGTCATGGACAAGAGTGATGCTTCATTGAAGGGAAAGGCAATCAAGATCTCTGTTGACTATATATCAGCACAGACTTGAGAGAAGACAGTGAAAGTGATCTTGTCAAGTAAATATAAACTGCTTCTGGTAGAAGAACTAAAAACTATGACACAAAGAGACATCTGCACACCAATGTTCATAGTGGCGTTATTCACAATTGCCGAAAGATAGAAACAACCCAAGTGTCCATCAACCAATGAATGGATAAACAAATTGTAGTATATACATACGATGGAATACTATGCTGCAGTAGAAGAAATTAAATTGGGACACATATGATAACATGGATGAATCTTGAAGACATTATGCTAAGTGAATAAGCCAGACACAAAAGGACAAATATTGCATGGTCTCATTAGTATGAACTAAATACGAAAAATAAACACATGTAGTTAAAACCTAGAGTATAGGTTATTATGATACAAGAGGAGGGTTGAGAAGAACTATTGATGCTTAATGTATGTAGAAGTTTTAATTAACTTGACTGTAAAAGTGTGGAAATGTATAGAGTTGATGGTAACACATTATAGTAAGTAGCAGCTGGTTTATAAATGGGATTGTAACTGAAAAGGGTAGTCTGGGGAAGTAAATGTCAATTGAAAGAAAGCTAGAGAATAATCTAGGGACTGAATAACACAGCGAACCCAGAGGTAGATGAGAATTGTGGTTGATGGTACAGATGCAAGAGTGTCCTTCTGTGAGCTAGAGTGAATGTACATCACTATTGCAGGGTGGTGGGAATGTGGAGAAGCATGGGAAAAATACAATTGGTGTGACCTATGGACTGTGGTTAACAGGAGTACCATAATATACTTGCATCAATACCAAAGATATACTGTGTTGATAATGGAGGTGTATGGAAAAAGTGTACACCAAATGTAAGACTGGGACTATAGTCAGTAGTAATATTTTGACGATGCTCTTGAATAGTTTGTAACAAATGTTTCACAACAGTGCAAGGTATTGGTGGAGGGATGATGTATGGGAGCCCTGTATGATGTTATACATGTTTATTTTGTAAGTTCATAACCTTTACTATACACTTATTGTTTATGCATATTCATGTATGAATGATTCACTTCAAGAAAAAATATATTAAAAAAAAGAAAAACTGCTCCTGGTAGTCTGGAAGTCCCTGCAATCTGGTAATGGGGAAAAAAGCATTAGCCAGATCAATAGTTACACAACAAGTGCTAGGGTATCTGTTGATTTGCTCCAGTAAAGATACTCATCAATAATAGAACTGCAATTAAAGTCACACCCTGAGGGAAGCAGACGTGGCTCAAGCAATTGCACTCCCGCCTATCAGATGGGGGGTCCCAGGTTCATTTCCTAGTGCCTCCTAAAGAAGACGAACAATACAGTGAGCTGACACAACTGGCAGGTGCACCAAGCTGACACAACAAGAGACACAGGGAGGTAAAACATAACGAGAGACACAACAAAGTAGGGAAGGAGAGGTGGCTCAAGCAATTAGGTGCCTCTTTCCCACATGGGAGGTCCCAGGTTCAGTTCCTGGTACCTCCTCAAAAGAAGACCAGCACACAACAGACACAGCACATGCAAACAGTGACGGGGTGGGGAGAAATAAAAATATAAATCTTAAAAAAAAGTCCCACTTTGATTAAGTTTTTTGAAATCTGATGTCCTTCTCCAAGATCCATGATTCTTTTGCTCAGGCCAAATAAGTGAGTTAAGTGGGGATAAGATAGATATCACCACACTTGCATGTTTGATGAGCCATTAATCTCTGCAATTTCCCCTGGAAACTTACATTGCTTCTGGTTTACTTTATCTTTGAGGGCAGAGAAAGTTCCAGAGGCTTCCACTTAACCCTTCCTTCCATAATGGTCCTCATCCCATAGGTTAGAAAGCCAATGCGAGAATTCTGTCTCTGGTCAAGTACGTCTATGCCAATTATTCTTACAGGAACTGGGGAAATAACCTCAAGGTGGGTCCATGGACCAACTGGTCCCACCACCAGTGGAACTTAGACTGACTCCATCTATCACCTGACTACCATAAGCCCATACATTGGGGGTCCACAGTGGCATTTTGGGCCCCCATGAATTAACGTCAATTCAGAAATGGTGTCTAGTCATCCCTCAATGGTCTGGATATTTCCTTTTCTCTAGTGCTGACACTCTAGTAAATACTGTCAGGTCCCTTTAGAGAAGACTCAGAGGAAGATTGACAGTACGTACTCATGGCAATTATGCAGGGTTTTTCCTCAAAGGCACTTGGCCTCTCCTTTAATCAAGGGGCTCTGCATCTGGGACCTGACTTAATTCTGGAAAGTGGGTGAAAGGTTATGGCTCTCCACTGAAGTGACTCAAATTAGAATTTTTGTCCCCCAGACCTAGAGTCCAGTACCACAAAGTGGGGAGTGCGGGGGGTGGGGGAGCCTGAATTTGGAGCTGTGAGACAATAAATTAATCTTTGGCATCTGCTTCTTCATTTTTTTGCTTAAGCATCCATCTGTTCATTTATTCACACAACATTCATTGAGTAATGACTCAAAAACTGTGCTACGCACTAGAGAAATAAAGTAGAATAAAAGGTGATCCCTGTTCTTAGGCAGCATATGGTCTAATAAGCATGTTGCTTCTTCAGGAATTGTTGGATGCTCATAGAAATGCCCATTGAATTCCTCTGGGCTGAGTCAGAAGGGCAGGAGCATGTTTTATTTATTAGGTATTGTGTTTGGTGACAAGTAACAGAGATATAACTAGGGTGGCTTGCACAAATTTATTCTCTCACATAAGAGAATTCAGGAGGCAGGAAGTCCAGGACTGGTATGGCAGCTCCAGAAAGTCATCACTTTATGAAGCTTCTATCTTCAAGGTCAAAAGGTGGCTGCTGGCACTCTAGCCATCATTTCAGAGCTCCAAGCAGGCAGAAGAGAAAAGTAAGGGAAATAAAGTTAAAGAGATTTCCTGAAGCCCTACTGCTTATATCTCATTGGCCACCCCTCTTCAAGAGAGGTTAGTAAATAAAGTTTTTCTCTGGACACATTGCCAGTAAGGGTTCCCTTACTAAGAAGGGAAAAATGGATATTGGGTGGGCAACTAACTGTCTGTAGATCAAAAGAAACAAAACAATCACATATATGATAAGAGTTTAGTATCCAGAATATATACAGAACTCTTACAATTCAACAACAAAAAGATAAACAACTCAATTTAAAAATGGGCAAAAGACTCGTATAAACATTTCTCCAAAGAAGATATACAAATGGACAACAGGCACATGATAATGTGTTCATCATCATTGGTCATTTAAGAAATGCAAACAAAACCACAATTAGATATGACTTCTTATCCACTAAGATGGCTATAACCAAAATAACAAGTGTTAGTGCCTTAGTTTCCCAGCTGCTAAAACAAATACCATATAATGGGTTGGCTTAAACAACAGGAATTTATTGGCTTATACTTTTGAGGCTAGGAGAAGTCCAAAATCAAGGAGTCAGCAAGGTAATGTTTTCTCCACTAAGACTATGGCATTCAGGGGCTAGCTTCCAGTGACCCTTTGTCCTTGGCTTTTCTGTCAAATGCATACAGCAGCATCTTCTCCTTTCTCTTCCTGGTTCCACTGACTTCCCGCTTCTTGCTGCTCCCCGTGACTTCTCCTTCTGTGTCCAATTTCCTGCTTATAAGGACTTCATCCACATTGGATTAATATGGCCCATTTTCATTCAGTTTGGACACACCTTAGCTAATAATATCTTAAAAGGTCATATTTACAAATGGGTTCACACCCACAGGACCAGGGGTTGGGACCTGAACATGCCTTTTGTGGGGGACATGATTTAATCACCAACAGCTAGTGAGGATGTGGAGAAACAGGAACACATGTACATTGCTGGTGGGAAAGCAAAATGGTGCAATTGTTGTGGAAAACAGTATGGCATTTTCTCAAAAAGTTAAATATAGTATGACCATATGATCCAGCAATTCCCCTCCTAGTTATATACTCAAAAGAATTGAAACAGGCACTCAAACCGATACTTTTTCATGAATGTTCATAGCAGCACTATTCACAATAACCAAAAGGTGAAAACCACCCAAATGTCCATTAATGGATGAATGGATAAACAAATTGTGGTATTTATGTACAAAAAAATAGTATTCAGCCATTAAAAGGAAAGTTTTGATATATGCTACAACTTAGACGAACTGTAAAAAACATGCTAAGTAAAAGAAGCCAGACACAAAAGGTCACATGTTGCATGATTCCATTTATATGAAATATCCAGAACAGGCAAATACATAGAGACAGAAAGCAGGTTAGTGGTTGCAAGAGGATGGGGGAGGGAGTTATGGGGAGGGATTACCTAGTGGGTACAGGGTGTTCTTCAGGAGTGACAAACTTTTGAAACTAGAGAGAGGTAGTGGTTGCACAACATTGTGAATGCACTAAATGCCACAGAATTTTTTACACTTTAAAATGGTTAATTATATCTTATATGAATTTTGCCTCATAAAAAAAAGAAAAGAAAAGAAACAGTACCCATAAGCAGTGAAGTCATGAAATCCTCCCTTCTTCCGTACAAACGGATGCAGAAAAAAATCCCATTTTTCAATTATATACATGCTTTTATTCTTTTATTTCAGAGATATCCAATACCACTTGAAAGGAACTGCAATTATCTAATACAGAACAGTTTAATAAAAATCTTCTTTTAGCTGAGTTTTTAGCAAACTTCTTTTGCAGGGAAGGGAAGTAAAGTCTGAAGAGAAAGACATGATCTGTACAAAAAAAGCCTTAAAAGTACTGACAAGTCTCTCCATCCTTAGAGATGTCACATTTCTTTATTTTCTATAAGGCAACGTAATTTAAATTCTGAGTCCCTCTTCCCAAAGGACAGAAAATTTAACCTCAGAAACTTAACCTTGTATGACCTTCATGGGGTTAAAGTGTCCAGAAGATTCCTCTGGTCATGATTTATCAATTAGTTGCCCATACAAGTTATCTCTGGGGATCCATTGTCCTGGCCCACGTATCCACTCAGTTATGCCACTTGGCTGCTCCCCTGCCCTGCTTGGGGCATAGGACTCTGTCTTATCTGTGCCTTCTTGCCTCCATGTTTTCTGATGAGAAATTGACACTTAATCTTATTGAGGTTTCCTTGTATTTGACACGTTACTTCTCTTTTGTGGCTTTCTGAATTCTCTATTTTTGGCATTCCATGGTTTGATTATAATATGCCGTGGCATGAGTGTGATAGTTTGAATTTTATGAATCACAGAAAAAGATTATGTTCTTAAACTAATCCATTCCTGTGGGTGTGGAGCCCTTTTATTACATTAGATTCAGTAATTTGATCAGATTACTTGATAAAATTGCTTTAGGGCTTTTGATTGGACTATGTCAGTGAGGCATGAACTAGCTTGAGTCTCCACCCTCTTGCTTGGTCTGATATAAATGGAGACACAGAGAGAGAGAGACACAAAGCCAGACACAAAAGGACAAATACTATATGAATGCATTACCATGAACCAAATATATTGTGTAATGTATTGTTTGATCCAAAAATAAATATATATATATATGTATCCATTACATTTAATTGAGAAATGTATATATTTATTCATCTGTGTTTACTTTTTAGTTTTTAATTGTTTATATTTGTATATTAAATATACAAAATAAAGTAAAAAAATAAATTAATTAATTGATTAAAAAAAAAGAGAGAGAGAAAGCATGCTGCCATTTTTTAGCCTACCATGTGAGAGAAAGGAGAAAGTAGAGAAAGAAAGGACTCCAGGTTCCCCTACGTCAGGAGAAAGGCAGAGGAGCCCTAAGAGACTGAGAGAGGAGACTCAGAAAGAGAAAAGCCCTATGCCTGGCTGCCCACAGCCGAGTTCCAGGAGATGGTAGATTCTGGAGGTGAAAGCAGGGACCTCAGCAGAGATTGGCAGCCATCTTGCTTCACCACATGGCCAGACACCAGGATTACCAGTAGCTGACTTTGGTGAGAAAGCATCTTTGATGGTGCTTTGATTTGGACATTTCACAGCCTTGGAACTGTAAGCTTTTACACAAATAAAATTCCCATTATAAAAGCCAACCCATTTCTGGTACTTTGCATCAGCAGCCCTTTGGCAAACTAAGACAGTGGGTCTATTTAGGTTTATCCTATTTGGAGTTTGTTGAGCATATTGGATGTGTATATTCATGTCTTTCATTAAATTTGGGGAGTTTTCAGCCATTATTACATTGAATGTTCTATCTGCCCCTTTCTCTCTTTCTTCTCCTTCTAGAATTCTTACAATGTGTATATCAGTACACTTGATGGTATCCCACAGGGTCCTCAGGCACTGTTTATTTTTCTTCATTCTTTCTTTCCTCTGCATGTCAGACTGATTGATTTCAATTGTCTTATCATTGAGTTCTCTGATTTTTTTTTTTTTCTGCCAGCTCCAATCTGCTGTTAAACCCTTCTAGGTGGGTTTTCCTTTCTGTTACTGTGATCTTCAGCTCTGTTTGGTTCCCTTTCATAATTTCCATCTCTATATTGATATTTTCTTTGTGTTCATCTCTTATTTTACTGATTTCTTTAGTTCTTTGTCTATGTTTTCCTTTACATCTTTGAGCATATTTAGGATCATTTTTTTAAGCAAACTACTTCAACTTCGAAAGATAAAATAACAGACAAAAGGCAGCTTAATAAATTATGGAAGCATTACTCTAAAAAGTTCTGTCAAGGCACGTTTATCTCATTTAATGTTAAAAACAAACTCGATTGTTTCTCCAGTGCTCAGAACTATTTTTTAAAAATCTCATCTTGTCCTCCTCATTGATGGTTTCTAATACTTTAATCTTCTCCTTTGCCTGAGCCATCACTTCCCATTTCTTTGTATGTTTTGTGACCTTTTGAAACCTGGACATTTTGATATTTTAATGTTCTGGGATCACAAGTCCCTCAGGCCACCACCATTCAGATTAGGCCATACATACATGCTCCCATTATATGCCCTAGGGTTACTCTGCCTCTTCCAAACCAGGACCAGGGTTCTGCACTAGGAGCACAGGCCGGCTCTGTGCCTGAGCTGGTGAGGAATGGAAGGGAGAGGCCAGCCAGGGCACCATAAGAGCCTACTATTTTAAGTAGCCGTTTTCTTGATTTGGCACTCACCCTGTTACAGCAGATCTTTAACTGTTTTCTGGAGCTTTGAGAAAGATGTTTCTGCCAGTTCTTGCTTGTTGTTCAAAGCTTCTGTGAGGGTATGGAGTCCTGAAGCATCTCACTTCCACATCTTGATTGAAGTAGAGCTGTTACTTATGCTTTTAGTGTCACAGACAAGAAACCATTGCCTAATTGAAGGTCAAGAAGATTTACAAAGATGTTTTCTTCTAAGAGTTTTACAGTTTTAGCTCTTATGTTTAGATCTTTGATTCATTTTCAGTTACTTTTTGTAACTCATTCTTTTCATGTGGATATTCAATTGTCCCTGCACCATTTGTTGAAAAGACTATCTCTTCTCCATTGAATGGCCTTGGTATCCTTGTCAAAAGCCAATTGTTGGGAAGTGGTTGTGGCTCAAGCAGTTGGGCACCAGCTTACTACATGGGAAGTCTCAGGTTTGGTTCCTGGTGCCTCCTAGAGAAGATGAGCAAGACAGCGAGCTGATGTGATGGGCTGGCGTGGCAAGCTTACACAACAAGATGATGCAATGAGATCATGCAATAAAGAGACACAAGGAGGAAACCCAATGAGAGACACAACAAGCAGGAGCAGAAGTGGCTCAAGTCATTGGGTGCCTCTCTCCCACATGGGAGGTCCCAGGTTCAGTTCCCCGTACCTCCTAAAAAGAAGACGAGTACACAACAAACAGAAACAGAGAATAGACAGTGAGCACAAACAATGGGGGAGCGGGGGAGAAATAAATAAAATAAAATGAATCTTTAAAAAAAAGTCAATTGTTCATAGATATATGGGCTTATTTTTGGACTCTCAATTCCATTCCATTGATATATATGTCTATCTTTATGCCAGTATTCTTTATCATCTTACCAGTAGATCATTGTGATTAAGAATGTGAGCAGATGTGGTTCAAGCGATTGAGCGCCTGCCTTCCACATGAGAGGTCCCAGGTTCGGTTCTTGGTGCCTCCTGAGAAAATAGAAAAACAAACAACAAGCAAAATGAACAAGAAAAAAAACAAAAAACAACAACACAGGAAGCTGATGTGGCTCAGTGATTGAGCACTGGCTTCCCACATACAAAGTCCCAGATTCATTCCCTAGTACCTCAAAAAAAAAAGAAGAATTTTTTTTTTTTGAGGTAATTCATAATTACCCAAACTCTGGGATTGGGATGTGTATTTGTCAGCCAAAGGGGTGCTGATGCAAAATACCAGAAATCGGTTGTTTTTTTTTAATTATTATTATTATTGGTTGGTTTTTATAAAGGGTATTTATTTGGAGTAGAAGCTTACAGTTACCAGGCCATAAAGCATAAGTTTCTTCCCTCACCAAAGTCTGTTGCCATGTATTGGAGCAAGGCAGCTGCCAACATTTGCCAGGGTTCAGGCTTCTTGGGTTCCTCTCTTCCCGGAGTTGCATTTCTCTCCGGGCTTAGTTCCTCTGCTTCCTACACAAGGTCAGCTGTAGACTATGAGGCTCTCTAGGCTTTGCGTCTCTCCACAAGGCCAGCTGTAGACTATCAGGCGAATGGCTTGTCTCTATCCCGGGGCCTTCTCTCCTTCCTCACGACCAAGCTCTCGTACTTCCCGGAGCTCCAGCTCAAGACTCCAACATCAAAACTGTTCTCTCTTGTCTTTTGCCTTGCCTTTTATATTTAATTCCTCCACCCACCAAGGGGTGGGGCTCAACACCCTACTGATGTGGCCCAGTTAACGCCCTAATCATAATTTAATCATGCCCAGATTAGCAGACCAGATTACAAGCACTATCTAATATCTATTTTTGGAATTCATAATTACATCAAACTGCCAGACTGCAACAGGATGCCCAGTTTGACTCTTGGCTCCATTGCTTCCTTGCTACACAACTTCAGGAAATTACTTAACATCTCAGAACCTCTATCTCCATATCTATAAATGGAGATAATAAGAGTACCTATTACATGGGAACGTTGTTAAAAATAACTGGGACAATGTGCACAAAGCACTTAGCACAGGTCTGGAATATAGTAAGTGCTCAAAAATACTAGCTATTATTATTATTGTTGTTATTATTATTCTATATATATACTGTATGTGCCTGGTAGGGGCAGGCAACAGGAGCCACCATCTTCTAGAAACCTGTAAGGGGATCTGTGTAATAGATATGATACTTCAACTTGCTCAAATTGAGCATTTGCCACATGCAATAAGCTACAGAAGAGGCCAGAAGAGTAAAGCATGGCCCTAGGCCTCTTCCTACTTTTTTTGAAATTGTTGATGGCCCAGCATTTGTGTTCTAAAAAGGGTACTCAAGAGGAGTGGGTGTCACTTAGTGGTTGAGCACCTGCTTTGCATGTATGAGGTTCCAGATTAAATCCCCAGTACCTCCTAAAATATATATAAAAATAAAAATTAAAAGGGAACTCAGAGGTTAGTGGATCTAGGTGAGATGGTATAGGGAGACAAGTCATTCCCACGGGTACTTTTTTTGGGGTCAGGCCTACAAGGCTGACATCAAAATGGCCTCTGGCTACTTAAACATTGATCCGCCCAGTCATGTGATACAGCTGCAAATCCTGTCACAAGGTCGAAATTTTAGCCTGTATTCTCCTAGAAGGTAGAGCCTAAGACTAGTGCTCAAGTGCTGGTAGTTTACTTTAGGAAATAATCCCAGGGAACAAAGTGGAGGATTAGGGAGTGGGAAATAGGGAAGGAGAAAAAGCTAATTTAAGGCTGCATTCTTAAGTGGATCACAGCTGTGGCAACTGGGACTTAATCCCACCAGAACCTTCTGAGGAACTATGTGAAAAGCACATCTGGAAGCAGAAGTGGCTCAAGCCATTGGGCACCTCCCTCCCACACGGGCGGTCCTAGGTTCAGTTCCCGGTACCTCCTAAAAAAAAAAGAAGACAAGTACACAACGAACAGACACAGAGAACAGACAGCAAGCGCAAACAAGTGGGGGAGAGAAATAAATAAAATCAATCTTAAAAAAAAAAAAAACAACAAACATCAAAATTGCCCATAGGCCAGAGGAGGGAAGCATTGATCCTCCAACTCCCACCCCGTTGGTCAAGGGTTGTCTCGTGAAGTGTTAATACCCGCTCACCTCCAGAAGCATCTGTGTGAGCACCAGATGGTTCCCACAGAAGCCCTGGAGCAGAAAGTGAGAGATGTGTAGAGCAGCTGAGGTGAGGTTGCTGTCACATGACACTTGCATGAAGCTGGTCCCCAGTAATGGATAGTGTTGAGGATGTGAGGTGAGCAAAAGAGATATCCAATTCAGCGGATAAAATCCACACTAGCTGGTCTTCAGCACGGGATCAACTGTTCTCTTTTCATGGTGGGTAACATCATCCACTGGCAGGGGCAAGAAGAGGGAAACAAGATTAGAGTACTAGGAGAACAATAAATCTCTGTTCTTTATCTCTGGCTGAGCTCTCTCCGCAAACTGAGAACTGGGTACGTGTCTTCCCCTGATTACAAAGGCTGGCAGTTTAAAATAGCAAAGGACAAATAGATGCAGACTCCCAGAGGAACTGAGACAAGCCTTGGGAGCTGAATGTAGAAGACAGCTTTCCACGTGTCACGGCCACCACGAGGACTGTGCTGTAAGTGTTGAGAGGAAGAAAGGGTACCCATTGGGGAAAGTGGTAAGGGCTTCAAGCAGAAGGTGGCAGTGGGGACAAGCCTTAAAGGACAGATAGGCTTACGTAGGCATGTTCTTGGGTTGAAGGATTCAGTAACATTTCCAAAGAGCCCACTGCCTTGAGGGGAAGATGGGACTCAGGAAGACACAGACTAGTAGATCTTGGAGAAAACAGAGAACACTCTAAAGATATAAAAAGAAATTTAGATTTAAGGTGAATCTTGTCATGGCCCCTTTTAGAAATCAAATGGCTAGGAAAGTGTATTATTTTTAGTTTCCTATTGCTGCTGTAACAAATTACTGAAAATTTATTAGCTTAAAACAATAAAAATTTATTATCTTACAGTTCTAGCGATCAGAAATTCAAAATTCACTGAGCTAAAATCAAGGTGTTGGCAGGGCTGCAATCCTTCTGGACACTCTAGGGAAGAATGTGTTTCCTTGCCTTTTCCTGCTTCTAGAGGCTGCCTGAATTCTTTGGCTTGTGGCCCCTTACATCTTCAAAACCAGCAATAGTGGGTTGAATCTTTCTCACATCAAACCATTCTGACCTCTGCTTCTCTGCCTCTGACTCTTCTTCTGCCTCCCTCTTCCACTTTTAAAGACCACTGTAATTTTACTGGGCCCACCCAGACAATCCAAGATGAGCACCCTATCTTAAAGTCACCTGGTCAGTAACCTGAATTCCTCTTTGAATGTAACATATCCTATTCACAAATTCCAGAAATTAGGACCTGGATATCTTGGGTGCAGGGGTGGGGTGGGGGTGGGGAGCATTAGTCTGCCTACAATAAAGGGGATAAAGGAGTGAAAATTATCTCTTTCCAGGACTGTCTGTGCCATCTGAGAGTCCCAGCCTCCAGTATTGAGGTAGTACTTGGTGCCCATGGCCAAGGACACCTGGTAGCACATTCTGCCTGCTGCAGTCTCAAGAGGGTTTGAGGGAAGTGAAGGCTATGTGCCTGTACTTCTCCCCTTCCCCAGAGTGTCTTAGGTACTCTTCACAGGCCCTCTTCAGGCTTCCTTAATTTTCCTTAATTGGGGATTGGCCAGCTTCTACATTTTGGGCATACAGGGAAGGGGAAAGGAGTCCCTTTCCTTAAGCTACCCTCTACATAAGAGAAACTGTAGACAGGAGGCCATATTGGGACTCCATAGCCAATGAAGATTCCACTTATTCCTGTGGCTCATGAAAGGAAACACAAAATAAAAAATATGTGGCGATACTAAAAACCACTGAATTGTACACTTTAAATGGAGAATGTTATGGTTTGTGAATTATAGCTCAACAAAAAATAGTGTTGAAAAAAGTATGTGACGATGGGTACAGAGTTTCTGTTGAGGTTGATGAAAAAGTCTTGGTAATGGACGGTGGTGATGGCAGTACAATATGGTGAATGGAATTAACACCACTGAATTGTATACTTGAAAGTGATTAAAATGGGAAATGTTATGCTGCATATATGTTATCACAACAACATTTTTATAAAGTATATGTCAGAATTATTCATCCATTCATTCATCCATTCATTTTTAATGTACTTGTTGATTTGGCATAATTTATTGCTTCCTAAATGTCAGTGCCAACTCCACAGGCAGATACTCTAGTAACCATCTTTTTGGAATGCCTCCTCTGAGAAAGTCCTCTACCCCATTCACCTACAAGGTCGGAGCCCTGGGGCTTCGGCAGCTCTGTTTACCTGATTTGACCCTAAGCCCCCTAACCTCCACTGACAATTCTATGGAGGTCACAGGTGTCCATCCCACTGGACAGCCTCACTTGGATGTCCCACAAGCACATCACACTCTGTCTGATCCTTCATTTGGCACACATCAGAGGCTGCTGTCTATTGTCTTTTCCTGAGCGGCAGCTGAACTCGCAATTCTTCTACCCCATCCTACAGCCCATAAGTGACAAGGCAGGTGGAAGCCCAGGTTTTTCCGACATAGAGACCCCATGGCAACCATTGCCCTTCATTTCAGGGGCCCTGGGCCACTCTCAGATTTGACAGAAATATGGTAGGCTCCTGCTGACTTCCCGTTTCTCCTTGAGCTTTGTGGGTTCTCTTGATCTCTCCTTCTCTGTAAAACCCCAGCACAACTGCAGGCACTGTCAACCCCCTGCTATAATTAGCTCCTTGATTTCATTCAAGTCACTCAGGAATCTCTGAATGACTCCTGTGTAGACACTGTCCCTGAAATTCTCACATTTTAGGGACTGTCTCACCCCAACACCTCCAATTAGAATTAATGGGAATCTCTCCATCACTTTCCTCATCCAGAGAATTAGCCAGAGGGCAGACAATGCCAAGCAGAGCACTGCACCAGTATCATTTTATTTAATCCTCACAACAGCCCTATGAGTTAGCCATTATCATCATCTTCATTTTACAGGTGAGAAAGCAGATGCACCAAGCAGTTAAGAAACCTGCCCAATGCCACATAGGATTGTGGCAGTTTGAGATTATTTATGAATTCCAAAAAGAAATATTGATTATATTTGTAAACTGGTCTGTTTGACCCTTTGATTGTATTAGATTCAGCTGAGATGTCTGATTAAATTATGTTAAGATGTAGGGCTTTGATTCAACCACATCATTATTGTGACTCAGCGTTAAGTCCCATCCCCCTTGGGCTGATAAAACAGACTCTCACACAGAAGTAGACACACAGGAGAAGAACACAGAGGAATAGAGACAGCTCAATAGACACGGCAGAGGTCCCAGGAAGAGAGATGAGCCTGATAGTCTACAGTTGACCTTGTGAAGAGACTAGAGCAGCTGAGCCCGGAAAAAAATGAGCTCTGGGGAGAGAGAGAGCCTTATGCCAGCCTACAGCTG
>JAQZBX010080405.1:0-13827 GCA_029593785.1 Cabassous unicinctus
TGACACCCTTAAGTTGTGGGCAAATGAAAAAACGTGTTATATAAAAACCACAACAGAAAGCAGAAGGCAGAAAGATGAAGGAAGGATAAGAGATAGCTTGGGATACAAAATCAATATAGACAGAGAGTGGGAAACCACTGAAGAATAAGCACAGCAAAGAAGAGACAAGCTGACTGCACCTAATTTTTAAAAATGAAAAAAAAAAGGGGGGGGTGGAAGAGTAAAGAAAAACAAGAGACAACAAAAAACAGAGAAAAACCAAACAACCACAAGCAAAGAGTCAAAAAAAGGTAAAGAGGAACAGTGTTCTTACTGGGGTCCTTGTGGATCCTCTCACCCTGTTTGTGTTTATCAGTCAATTTCCCTGCAGGGTTCTGTCTGCAGGTTTTAAAGCAGATGTTAGCTATTAAACTAAATTAAAAAGAAGAATTTATTTATCATTTTTTAAAGTGACTTTTTTGGTGAAATACAGAACCTAAAATAAGTCCTCCTTTAGATGACACCCTTCACCAAGGGCACCCTAAATAGGTTCATGGAAAGTAATCCAGCACTTCTGATTTCCTGGCCTCCTCAAGGGAAGTGAAGCTCTGATGCTAGTCAGTGCAGAGTGATAAAAATGGCTGACTCCACTCCTTCTGGAGCCGAGCCTCAGCATACCTGGGCTGCTGGGTAAATCAGGTTTCCTCAGTATGTTCCCCTCTACCCTCAGTCTGGCACTGCTTCCAGCTCGCTTATCTGCTCCTGAAAGCTATGTGGGGTTCCAGGAACCCAAATTGATGGTAAAGAATCCCCACTCCAACTTCTGTAAGAACCCTCCCTCTCTCAGATAGAGCTCCCTCTACCCAGCTTGACTGGGTTTGGGGCTTATCTCTGAGCAGCTCAGTAAATCAACTTCCTCAACAGATTTACCCCTCCACTATGCCGAGTGTTTATTCAATCCAGGTATTTTGTTTACCTAAGCTGCAAGAGGTTCCAGGCAGCCAAATCCACAGAAAGGTAAGCTCTCTCAGCCTTTGCCAGAGCCCGCCCACTCTCAGGGAACATTCCCTCTCACTGGGCCCTGTCACCCCTTTGCCAAGCAGGAGTCATGGCTCAAACTGGCATTTTTCCCTAAAGGTGGGGCTTAGTCGTCTGTGTTATCCACCAGAGGCAGGCTTTAAACTTACGAATCTCTACTGATCAGCCCACGCCATCAATCTACACAGATAGATGTCCGAAGATTCTCATACCATGTGCCTATATTACCGACACCCGGGTAGGACACTGTATACAAACTGCCATAATCAGTGAGCTCTCAGCAATTGCTCTCCTAAAAGGATGCCAACTTGGCTATAATCATCATCATTTGTTTTAAAACAAATCTGTTTTGAAACATATTAAACTAATATCTTTTTTATTCAATGTGTACATTCCCTGGTCCTTGGTGTATTCACAGTGGTGTGCATTCATCTCTTCAACCATTATTAAATATTTTCAATAGCTCCATAATATTTATAATAAATAAAGAAAAAGCAGAAGAATAAAAAAGCAATTATTGAAATCTCAATCCATTTGTTGACACTGAAATACATAGGTGTTTTTCTGGCTGTCCTTGAACAATTTTTTTTGTTTATCTCTCAAATTTCTTGATATGTGATCCAATACTACATAATGTGGGCAATGTGAACAATGAATGGATTTTTTAAAGCTGTTGAAAGGGTCTTTATTTTAAAATTATGAATGGAAATGGATATTAGATTGAAAGAAAATATTATTTTTAAAGGGAGTGTAGGTAAGTCGCTAAATCCGCGGAGATCTTATTTCATGATTTCATGATTGTTTCCTGAATGTTTAGAAGTCTCCAGATTTTGTTTCAAGGAAACCATTCCTGATTTTCTGGACATCATTGGGCTGTTCTCCATATACAGAGAGATTGTGATGCAGGCATCCATATATAAATACCTGCTCTTATCACATATTGTAATTTTTTAGAAAATATTGGCTATAAAATGAAACTCATTCTTACAAGCAAACAGAATCCACATATGCACAAATGAAATTCCAGGAACTCAGAGAAAAAATAGCTCCCAGACTCCAAATTTGTCCTATGACTTATGAAGGACCTTGCCAACACCTGGAATAGAAAAAGGGACTGGTAGGTTCGATAAGGTGACAAAGACTGACTCAAATGTTACAAGATATCATGATGGAGAGGAATCGTTCATAAAATCCAGGACCTAATCAGGAACCAGATTGTAATGCCCTCAATTTTATGCATGTATGATTATAGCCTCTAACAATGAAGAAACACAAAAGGCTGTCCTTGAACAAGGTTTTTTGTTTATCTATCAGGTTTATTGTTATGTAATCTCTTACTACATCATGTGGACACACTGAACAAAGAATGCTTTTCTTAAAACTGTCAAAAATGTATTTATTTTAAAATTTTGAACTGAACCGGATAATAGTTTGAAAGAAAATATCAATTTTAAAAGTGAGTGTAGGTAAATCAATAAGGCAGAGGAGATCCAAAGCTTCTTATTTGTCTCTCACCACGCTATTTCTTTTAATATATATTTTTGATGCATACCACTCATACATGAACATACATAAACTTGCAGTTTAGAGCAGAAATTACAATGTTTGAAAATAAATGGGCATAACAATTACAGTGGTCCCAGGAGAGAAAAAGGGACTTGTAGTGTCCACATATGGATAAAGAGTGACTCAAATGTTTACAAGATATCATGGGGGAGAGGAATGGTCCATAAAATCAAGGACCTAATTCATCAACCAGAGTTTATGGACCTCCATTCTATGCACATGTGATTATAACCTCCAACAATAAAGAAACAATGGGAAGACCACTTTAGAGAAACAGGTAACTCCAAAACTTCATATTTTTCTCTCACCAACCTCTTCCTCTTTATATATTTATTTTGTGTTGCAGATCAGTCATACATGAACATTCATAAACTTGAAGTCTAGAGCCAAATTCAAGACCTTAGAAAATGGAGGTGCATAACACCTTAGAGAGGTCCCATACAGACATATTCAGTGGAAATTTGTATTGTGATTCATTTTAAAAATTGACCAGAGCATTTCTGAAACCCAACTGTTAACTACTATCCATGGCTCCATTTGGGTGTACAATTCCTGACATCCCCACGATTGTTAAAACAAATCTCTTTTATTGATACGTATTTAACCAATAACTTTTTATTTTTTAATTTTAAGAGAGATTTATTTAGGAAAATTTTAGATATATTTCATGCATCTCCAATAAGTGAGATTCAAAATTATAGAAACATACACCTTTTCAGGAACTCACCTATTAGACTGTCCACTCTGAAACCATACAATTGCATTTGACTATACAATTATAGAATATTTATATTTTATGTTTTACATTATTTTTTCATTTATATTATTTTAAATGAAAGAAAATTTTTAACAACTGCATATAATAATCAATGAATCACACTCAAGATATATGCTGAGAATCATTTTAGATTTGATAGTTTTATGACTCATGAAATAATTAGCAATACTAAGCTTGTCTAAAAGGGCACTAAAGCAAATCAAAGTCAGAGTCACTAGACATAGTATCTTAGTATCTGCTTTAATCCAATGAAAAAGTGAAAATATATACATAATTGAAATGCTACACACACAAACATACATAATATTAAACTACTATAGATTTCATTTGGTATGTTTAAAAAATATAATATTGAAAAATGAAATTATGGTTTCTGGCTATTTGAATCCTAGGGCAATGTGCTGCTCTTAGCTGAGAGATAGTTTCTTTTACCCTCATTGACTCAGATTGCCAGTGTGTTAGCAACTCTATGCAAAATGACTCTTTTTCATTGGCTTAATATTTGTTGGTAGCTACTGCCCAATTTTTATTTTCTTCTCAGATACCTTATCACATTTTTTGAGAAAATGGACATTTCTAAAAATTACAAGAATGTGACTGTTAAGCCAAGAGCTCCTTCCCTGCCTCCCCTCTCCAACCCCCTCCCTCTCTCTTCCTGCATCTAAACATTCCTGTGAAATGAAACCAGAGCTCCCACCCCCACACCCTCCTTGAGCATCCCTGTTGATATGAAATTAACAACCCATTACAATGAGATGATAACATCAAGGATGCAGGGGGAACTACAAAGCCAATATGAGTTATCACATCCTCACCTTGAAATTATATGGCTAGCATAAATCATCACAACCTAGCCCTTTGTATTCTAGCCCCAGAGTGAATTATAAAAATCCTCTTCTCCCCCTCCCTTGGGGCTGCTCTTTATTCATCCTCCTGTAAGGTCTCTCACTCATTAAAGGCTTTGCTAAAACTTACCTCAGATACCAGTCTGATTTCTAAGATGTTTCCCTTCCTTGGCTTCCCTTTGAACCTAACACTACCTAGGATTGAAGATTACATTAAAAAGAAACATATTTAAATTTTTGATGAATTTCAGGTACAATGTACCATTGTATGCCATATCTTAAATATGCATTCCAATTTCAGTCACTCTTCATCTTAATTTAATTAATGTTAAATAGCCCTACATGCTGTTAACAAAAATGAATAATTATATACTTGCTGTACAAAGTACATTATGCAGCATGCACTTTCCTGTTTCATTAAAAACCTGCTAAATTAGATAAGAGAGACTAATAAAATTCATGGAATTATTTCCTATATTTGTACTTCACACTGCCATTATCATTCTCAGTTTTCAATGTTTGATATTTCTCTCTTTTTCAACTAGACACATATATACTAAGAAAATATACATACCATTTATCCCGCTGCCTGCTTTTTACAAATAGTCATTAACAACATCACTATATTATATGTTGTATTAGTCAGCCAAAGGTGTGCTGATGTAAAGTACCAGAAATCTCTTGACTGTTACAAAGGGTACATAATTTGCGTGAAAAGCTTACAGTTATATGGCCCTAAAAAGTCCAACTCAAAGTACTAGAAGAGCTACATTCTCACCAAATGTCTGTTGCTACATGCTGAAGCAAGAGGGCTGCTGATATCTGCAAGTTTTCAGCCTTCTGCTTTTTTCTTAAGTTCTGTGGGCCCAGCTTCTTCCAATCTTAGCTGTAGTTGGAGGGATCATTTCTTTCTGGGCTGTGATGCTCTTGTCTCCTCACATGGTCAGAGGTAAACTATAAGGTGCATGGCTCACCTCTCTTCCTGGGGCTACAGCATCAAAGCTGACAAGTTCTTTCCTCCTCAATGTCTATGGAGAATTTTCTTTCTTTCTTTCTTTTTTATTTTTAAATTCTTTCTTTTTTTATTTTGGGTAAAAATCATATTTTTCACAATACAAACCAATATTTGTAAAATGATATATAGATATATATGCATATATGTGCATTTGCTTACATAAATGTTACTTTTTTTATATATAAATTTAAAAATATGATTAGATTACATAAATGTTGCACAAAGATTACAGGGATTACCATGATCTCCACCTCCCATACCCCCAATAACATCTCACATAAACATCTTTAATTAGTGTGGCACTTGAACAGGAATGTATATACACATCCTGGGGCTTTGTCACTAAGCATACACCACAGTTCACATGGTAGACAACACTCTCCCACACAGGTCTGCATGGTATATGCTGATGTAAAATGGCCTATATCTGTCACCACTACATCACTCAGGTGAAACCCCAAGTCCTGAAAGACATCTGTATTACAAATGCCCTTCCTCACCCTACCATGAAAGTGTCTAGTGGCCAGTGGCTCTACCGCACTGCTTTAATTTCTTCCATTGCTGAATCACATTATGTCTACAGCAGAATATGATTAAGTGCACTCTAGTCCATAGCTCTTCCTCCAATCCTGATGGAACAGGAATGTTGATGTCCACTCCCCCTTCAAGTGAGAGTGGGATTACATCGCATGTATATGGTGGATCGGATTACCCTGCCTTCAGCTGCGGGCTGTCTCCATACCCTGGGATGGCCATTGTTCATCATCGTCTCCTCACCAGGTGACTTGGGGGAGTCCATTGAGCTGTAGAGTAGGAGTTGAAGCTGCACCGAGATTCCAGGCACAGCTGGCACATAAGCACACCAGAGGCTCCAGTCTCTGTAAGTACACCCACAAACTCCAGCCTCAAATATAGGCTTAAATAGAAGGGACTGATAGACCATGAGCAGGAAGGACTTATTTGAGTCCAACTCTGTCACTCTCAGGAGCACAGATTCCAAAGTAGAGCCCACTGCTAAGGCATCAATCTCTGGGTCTATCACCCCTTATATAAGACCTGGGTGTCTCCAGAGCCCTCAGGAGCCCCTCTGTGTGGAGTGATATCCACTTTGGTGTTCTAAGAGATCCTCCTGAGGTGTGCATAAGAGTTACCTCTGGGATGACCATCCGAGTCTCTTTGAAGTCTTTTAGCCACATGAACTCTTTTGTCTTTACCTTTTCCCCCTTTTATTCAAGGTCTTTTTCCAGTTGTGTTTCCAGTTGGCACTTGGTATTAATCCTTTTTTGCCAGGGAGGCTCATCCCTTTGGAGTCATGTACCCCCCTGATGGGAGGGTAATGCATTCATATGCTGAATTTGGCTTAGAGATAGGCCATATTTGAGCAACAAGGAAGCTCTCAAATGGTAACCCTTATTCACCCCAAAACAGTAAGGCAAGTTTCAATTACAGGAGCAAAGAAGAACTAAAAATAAAATATAATTAATGGATTGGGACATTCAAAAAAAATGGAAAAAAAAGAAATTAAAAAAATTTTCATTTTTTCTCCTTTTATCACTGCATTATTGGATGTCAAGTGTGTACCATGACACCTTCCCCCTCACATTCCCTTTTGCCTCCCAAATTTTCATTTAGTTTTCAAAGAAGTTTTCTGTCACAACAAAGTTACACACGGAATACTAGAGATTCCCACATACCCAACCTCCCTCCCCATTTCCCACTGCATATTAAAACTTTTTTTTGAATGGTAGCATTGTTTTAACTGTTATACAGATAGCTACTAGACATTGTCAATGGTTTACAGTATAGTTTACTATTTAGATGGTACAGTTTAATAATTTTGGATGATATTTACCATATCCTATATCCATTACTGTAAGGTAATGAAAAACATTTCCCATGACCACTAAATATCCCATTTGATCATTTCTTTTCCTTCTTCCCCATCCGCCTGGGGCATATGCCACTCCCCTGTCTTGACTCATAGGATGACAAGATTCAAAGTTACATGCATTGGATATTATAACCTGCCCTTCCCAATCTACCCACCTGTTAACCCTGCACCACCAAACCCAGTAATATTACTACCCACCTGTTGTATCCTTTAATATGCAACTCTACTCAATCACTTTACCATAGATTGTGTCCATTTGTGTGATGGCTCACAACCTACTCTTCACTCTCTCTCCCTTGTTAAACTGTCTTTCAGACAGTGGGTCTCAGAGACTGCTCATTTCCTCAATTCAAATCAGTGAAGTCATATATTGTTCATCCTTCATTGCCTGGCTTGCTTCACTCAACATAAGGTCTTCAAGATTCATCCATGTTATTCCATGTGTTAGCACTTTATTCCTTCTAACAGCTGAGTAATATTCCATTGTATGTATGTACCACATTTTGGTTATCCATTCATCGGTTGATGGGCACCGGGGCTGATTCCAAATTTTGGAAATGGTGAACAATTTTGCTATGAACATAGGTGTGCATATGTCTGTTCGTGTCTTTGCTTTCAGTTTTTTGGGTATATACCCAGCAGTGGAATTGCTAGATCATACAGAAGATCTACTTTTAGTTTTCTGAGGAATCACCAAACTGTCCTCCACAGTGGCTGGACCATTCCACCATTCCCCCAGCAGTAGATGAGGGTTTCTATTCATCCACACCCTTTCCAACACTAATATTCTGCTGTTTTTTAAATGTCTTTCATTCTGATGGGTGTAAGATGGTATCTCATTGTGGTTTTGATTTGCATTTCCCTAATAGCTAGTGATGTCTAGCATTTTTTCAGGTGTTTTTTAGCCATTTGTATTTCTTCCTTGGAGAAAGTCTTTTCAGGTTTCTTGCCCATTTTTTAAATGGGTTGTTAGTGTTTTCATTTTCAAGGTGTAGGATTTCTTTATATATGCTTGATATTAGGCTCTTATCATATATATGGCTGCCAAATATTTTCTCCCATTAGGTAGGTTGCATTTTTATTCTTGGAAAAACGTTCTTTGAGGTGCAGGAGTTTTTAATTTTGAGGAGATCCCACTTATCTATAGGAAGTAGCTCCATAGAGAAGGAAGCAAGATGGCATCTGTTTAGGAGGGCACTTGCTGAAAGCTCCCTGAGGACTTCAGATTGTGGACAGGGACCTGCCTGGATGTCTCCGCTGTGGGCACAAGGAATGAGAAACTTGGGACATCTATCTGCGCACATCAACAGCATAGACTGATAGGTAGAGATTACTGAGTTTTTAGACTGCCTGTGGTAGTTAACACAGATGGTTGAGCCCCACAATTAGGGGGGGAAAAGCCAGCTTGAGCCATGACTCCTGGTCCAGCAAAAGAGGAAAAGTTCCCGATGAGAGGGAACATTCAGTGAGGCAGGAAGTGCTCTGGCAAAGGGGTGAGAGAAAACCAGAATAATAAAGAAGAAATTATTCACCTTCCAATCCATTTGTTGACACTGACATACATGGGTGTTTTTCTGGCTGTCCATGAACAACATTTTTTGCTTACCTATCAGTTTTATTGATATGTTATCCCATACCACATCATGTAACGAGGGGAACAATGAATGGATTGGTTCAAATAGATTGGTTGAAAAGGTGTTTATTCTAAAATTATGAAATGAAACAGATATTCGATTAAAAGAAAGTGTTCATTTTAAAAGAGAGTTTATGTAAATCGATAATCCAGAGAAGATCTTTTTCCATGATTTCAAAATTGTTTACCGAATGTTAGGAAGGCTCCAGATTTTGTTTCATGAAAACCTTTCCTGATTTTCTGGACATCATTGGGCTGTTCTTGAGTGCAGAGCGATTGTGATGCAGGTATCCATATAAAAATACCTGCTCTTATGATACATTGCAATTTTTTAAGAAAGTATTGGAAATAAAATCACTCATTCTTACAAATAAAGAGACTCTACATATACACAAATGAAAACCCAGGAACTCAGGGTACAAAAAGCTCCCAGCCTATAATTTTCTCTTATGGCTTATGAAGGACCATGCAAATAGCCATAAGAGAAAAAGTGAATTGAATGGTCCACAAGGTTACAAAGAGTGACTCAAATATATAAACATATCATGGTGTACTGGAATGGTTCATAAAAGTCAAGGACCTAATCCATCAAGCAGAGTGTACCACACTCCATTCTAGGGATGCGTGTATATACCCTCCAAAAATGAAGAAACCCAAAGGAAGACCACTTTAGAGAAATATGTAATTCCAAACTTCATATTTCTTTCTCACCACCCTCTTTCTCTTAATATATAAATTTTAGTGATGCACATCAGTCACACATGAACATACATAAACTTGAAGTCTAGAACTGAAATCATGACCTCAGGAAATAAAGGGGCATAACACTTTACAGTGGTCCCATACACACATCTCCAGCAGAAACTTGAATTGTGATTCATTTTAAAAAATTGTACAGAGCATTTCTGAAACACGACTAATTACTGTTATCCAAGGCTCCAATTGGTTGTACAATTCCTGACATCTGCACAATTTTTAAAACAAATCTGTTTTATTGTGACATATTAAACCAATCTATTTTTTATCCAATGTGTACATTCCTGGTCCTTTGTATATTCACAGTGGTGTGCATTCATCTCTTCAATCTTTATTAAATATTTTCAATAGCTCTATCATAATTATAATGCTTACAGAAATACAAGGAGAATAAAGAAGAAATTATTCACCTCTCAATCCATTTGTTGACACTGACATACATAGGTGTTTTTCTGCCTGTCCTTGAATATCTTTGTTTATGTATCAGTTTTATTGATATGTGATCCCATACCACATCATGTGGACAAAGAGAAGGATGATTGGCTTTTTAAAAGCTGTTGAAAAAGTCTTTATTTTAAAAGTATGAACTGAAACAGATATTACATTGAAAGAATGTGTTAATCTTAAAACAGAGTGTAGGTAAATTGATAATTCAGAAGAGATCTTTTTCCATGATTTCACAATTGTTTAATGAATGTTAAAACGCTCCGTATTTTGTTGTAAGGAAGGCATTCCTGAATTTCTGGACATCACTGGGCTTTTCACGAGTGCAGAGAGTTTGGGATGAAGGTATCCATATATAAATACCTGCATTTTTGACATATTGCAATTTTTCAGAAATTATTGGAAATGAAATCAAACTCCTTCTTACAAAGAAACAGAATCTGTGTATACACAAATGAAAACCAAGGACCTCAGGGAACAAATAGCTCACAGTTTCCAAATTTCTCTTATGGCTTGTGAAGGAACTTGCCAACACCCAGACAAGAAAAGGTACTTGTAGGGTTCACAAGGTGACAACGAATGACTCAAATGCATACAATATATCGTGTGGGAAAGGAATGGTTCCTAAAAGTGAAGGACCTAATCCATCAAGCAGAGTGAAACACCCTCAATTCTATGCACACATGAGTATAGACTGAAAATATGAAGAAACACAAAAGGAGACCTCTTTAGAGAAATAGGTAATTCCAAAACTTTATATTTGTCTCTCACCACACTCTTGATTTTAATATATATTTTCAGTGATATATATCAATCTTACATGAAAATAAATAAAATTGTAGTCTAGAGCAAAAATCGCAGCCTTAGAAAATAAAGGGGCATAAAACCTTACAGGGGTCCCATCTCCAGCAGAAACTTGAATTATGATTCTTTTTTAAAAATAACCAGAACATCTTTGAAACATGACTAATATCTCTTATCCATGGTTCCACTTCAGTGTACATTTCTTGTCATCCCCCGATTTTTAAAACAAATCACTTTTATTGAGATATATTAAACCATTTTTTTTAATCCAATGTGAGCATTCTCTGGTCCTTGGTATATTCACAGTGGTGTGTATCTATCTCTTCAATCATTATTAAAACTTTTCATTAGCTCTACAGTGATTTTGATAAGTAAAGAATACCAGAAAAAAATATTCAACACTTAATTCATTTGTTGAGACTGATATACATAATTATTTTTCTGGCAGTACTTGAACAAATTTTTTTGTTTATCTATAAGTTTTATTGATATGTGTTCACATACTACATCATGTGGACAAAGTGAACAATGAATGGCTATTTAAAAGGTGTTAAAAAAGCCTTTATTTTAAAATTCTTAACTGAAATCGATATTAGATTGAAAGAAAATGTTAATTTTAAAAGGGAGTGTAGGTAAATTGATAATTCTGAGGAGATATTTTTCCATGATTTCATGATTGTTTACTGAATGATTAGAAAGATCCAGATTTTATTTCAAGGAAACCATTCTAGATTTTCTGGACATCATTTGGCTGTTCTCAAGTGCAGAGAGATTTTGATGCAGGTATCCATATATAAAAGCCCACTCTTATGACATATTGTAATTTTTAAGAAAATATTGGAAATAAAATCAAACTCTTACAAAGAAAAAGAATCCACATATACAGAAACAAAAACCCAGGAACTCAGAGTAAAAGTATCCCTTACCCTCCAAATTTCTCCTATGGCTTATGAAGTACCTAGCCAAAACCCTGAAGAGAAAAAAGGAATTGTAGGGCCCACGAAGTTTCAAAGGGTGACTCAAATGTTTAAAACATATCATGGTTGTGAGGAATGGTTCGTAAAATCAAGGACCTAATCCATCAGGCAGAGTATATTGCCCTCCACTCTATGCACGTCTGAATAGAGCCTCCAACAATGAAGAAACGCAAAAGGAAGACCTCTTTAAAGAAATAGGTAATTTCAAAGTTCATATTTGTCTTTCACCACACTCTTTCACTAAAAATATATTTTTAGTGATGCATATCATTGATACACCAACATACATAAACATGGATTCTACAGCAGAAATCATGGCCTAAGAAATTAAAGGGGCATAACAACTTACAATGGTCCCATCTTCAGCACAATATTGAATTGTGATTCATTTTTAAAAATTGGCAAAATCTTCTTTGAAACATGACTATTATCTAATATCCATGTCTCCAGTTGGGTATACAATTCCTGAAGTCCCCCTGATTTTTAAACAAATATGTTTTATTGACACATATTAAACCAATATCCTTTTTATCTAATGTGTACTTTCACTTATTGTTGGTATATTTACAATGGTGTGCATTCATATCATCCATCATTATTAATCCTTTTCAATAGCCCTATAATAATCATAATAAATGAAGAAAAATCAGAAAAATAAAGAAGAAATTATTCACCTCTCATTCCATTTGTTGACACTGACATTCATAAGTGTTTTTCTGGTTGTCCTTGAGTGATTTTGTTGGTTTATCTATCAGTTATATTGATATGTGATCCCATATTACATCATGTGGTCTAAGTGAACAATGAATGGCTTTTTAAAGCCATTGAAATTGTCTTTATTTTAAAATTATGAACGGACATAAATTTTTGATTGAAAGATAATGTTAATTTTAAAAGGGAGTATTGGTAAATCGATAATTTAGGCTATATCTTTCCCCATGATTTCACTATTGTTTACTGAATTATTAGAAGACCCCACATTTTGTTTTAAGGTCACCATCCCTGATTTTCTGGACATCATTGGGCTTTTCTGGAATGGAAAGCAATTGTAATACAGGTATCCATATATAAATACCTGATCTTATGATACATTGTAATTTTTTAGGAAGTTTTGGAACTAAAACCAAACTCACTTTTACATAGAAACAGAGTACAGATATACAGAAATGGTACCCAGTTATTCAGTGTACAAAAAGCTCTCAGCCTCAAAATTTCTCCTAAGACTCATGTAATAAGTTGCCAACACCCAGAAGAGAAAAAGTGACTTGAAGGTTCCACAAGGTGACAAAGTGTTACTCAAAAGTTTACAATATATGATGTGGAAGAAGAATTGTTCATATAAGTCAAGGACCTAATCAATCAAAAAGATTGTAGCCCCCTCCATTCTATACATGCATAATTATAGTCTTCAACAATGAAGAAAATATAAGGAAGACCACTTTAGAGAAATAGGTAAATTCAAAGCTTTACATTTGTCTCTCACCACCCTCTTTACCTTAATATATATTTTTCTTGATGCATATCAATCATAAATGAACATGCATAACCTTGAATTCTAGAACAGATATCACAACATTAGAAAATAAAGGGCCATGACAACTTATGGTGCTCCCATACACACATCTCCAGCAGAAACTTGAATTGTGATTCATTTTAAAAATTAGTCAGAGTATTTCTGAAACAGGAATTATAAAAATTATCCATGGCTCATCTGCTTTGTACAATTCCTGACATCCCCACGATTTTTAAAACAAATCTGTTTTATTGAGAAATATTAAACCTATATCTTTTTATCCAATGTGTACATTCCCTGGTCCATTATATATTCACAGTGGTGGGCATTCATTTCTTCAGTAATTATTAACTTTTACAATACCTCTAAAATAATTTTAATAAATAAAGAAATACCAGAAGAATAAAGAAGAAATTATTCACCTCTCAATACATTTGTTGACACTGACCTGCCTCGGGGTTTTTCTGGCTGTCCATGAACAACATTTTTGTTTATCTATCAGTTTTATTGATATATGATCACATACTACATAATGTGGACAAAGTCAACAATGAATGGCCTTTTAAAAGCTCTTGAAAAGGTCTTTAT
>JAQZBX010080406.1:0-13827 GCA_029593785.1 Cabassous unicinctus
TGCTGTGTCCATTCGCTGCGTGTCTTCCCTGTGTCTGCTTATCTCCCCCTTGCTGTGAGGTGTTGCCGCATCAGCCCACAGCGCCGCGCAAGCCGGCCTGCCCTCACAAGGAGGCGCCGGGAAGCGAACCCGGGGCCTCTCATATGGTAAACGGGTGCTCTATCCATTGCGCCACACCCGCTTCCTGCCGTGAGGTTGCTACATCAGCCCACCGCACCGCTCAGGCTGGCGTGCCCTCACAAGGAGGCCTCGGGACGCGAACCTGGGCCTCCCATATGGTAAACGGGGGCTCTATCCACTGAGCCACACCCGCTTCCCGAACACCATTTTTAATATTTATAATTAAAAATATTGTAAGTATTAAAAATATAAAATATTTTTTTCTTTTAATGCAGAAAAGTACAAAGGAAAAAAAAGGCATATAATCCCCACCACCAAAATAATCCCTGTATTAATAACTATTGCTGTGTAACAAATTACTACAGAATTTAGCACTCTAAAGCAGCAAACATTTATTATCTCATTGTTTCTAAGGGTCAGTAATCTGGGTGCAGTTTAGCTGGATGGTTGTGACTCAGGGTCTCTCATAGAAGTTTCAGTTGTCTTAGATTGTCAGGCTGCTATGACAAATATCACTCAATGAGTTGGCTTAAACAATGCGAATTTATTGTCTCACAGTTTTGGTCTTTTCCCCTTACATGGCACTGTCCTCTCCTTTCTCTTCCAGGTTCTGTTGACTTTTGGCTTCTCCATGTGGCTTTCTCTAACTCTGGCTTTCAGTTTCTTTCTCTTTATAAAACTTCCAGTAATCTGGATTAAGACCCAACCTCATTCAGTTGGGCCACACCTTAATTTAAATAACTTCTTTAAGAGATCCTGCTTACGAGGGGTCCACACCTGCAAGAATGTAGATTAAGATTAAGAACATGCCTAATTGGGGCACATAATTCAATTTACCACACCAGTCAAGCTGTTGGCTGGGTCTACAGTCATCTCAGGACTTGACTGGGGGTGGAAAATCCATTTCTGTTCTTACTCTTGTGGTTGTTGGCAGGCCTCAGGTCCTTGCCAGATGGGCCTTTTCATGGTAGCTGGCTTCCCACAGAGTTAATGCGCTAGGAGAAATGAGAGCAAGGGACCAAAATGGAAGCTACAGTGTCTTCTATAACCTAACATTGGAAGTGACATGTCACTTACGCTGTGTTCTGGTACATTGTAGGAGGGGAATACACAAGGGTATGAGTATAGGATGGTGGAATCGTTGGGGTCATCTTGGAGCCTGGCTTCCACAATCCCTTTGACCATTTTAGAAGGAAGCAATACATGTATATTGTTAGAAAACTCAAAGAGTACATAACGGTATAAAATGAAAAGTTAAAACTTCATACCTGCCAACCTTTTCTCCTTCTTCCCAGTATATATCTCTCTTCATTTTTTAAAGTTACACAAAGTACATCTTCTGCATATTCTGTTCTGTGCCTTGCTGTTTTCACTTAATATATCTTGGAGCCATTTCTATATCAAAACATCCAAAGTTACTTTTTTTTTTCCTAAAGCATTAGCAAGTTATTTATTCATAGTAGAGATGTACCAGTTTGTTTATCCATTATCCCACTGATCAACACTGCTTGTTTCCAGTTGTTTTTTTTTCTGTTAATGCAATAAACATCCCTACAGTTGCACTTTTAAAAGTCTGTTTGTAAAAGATTAAAAAAAAAAAACAAAACGAAAAGAGTCTATTTTGTAGGGCAGTTTCCTCGTAGTGGAGAGCACGAAGGTATGTATTTTATTGGTAGCTTTTGCTAGATTATTCTTGGAAAGGTCGCACCAATTTACATTCCCATCTGGGGTATATAAGAATGCCTATTGCCCAACACTTACCAACACTGAGTATTGCCAGACATTTGATTTTTACCAGTAATAAAGATGAAAAAATAGTGTACTGTTACTTTGATTTGTGTAAAATGAAGTTGTCACTCTGTTTATTCTCTCCATCTCCTGCTCTCCTAAATTTGAATAGTAAATGGCCTTTTATTTACCATGCAAAGAATACTCAAGTATCTCATTTTTGAAACTTTGTGCTGTGTAATTTACTTTGCTTCTATATTTAAAGGGTATTAAAACTACATTTTAAAAAATAATAGGGAAATTTATTAATTTTATTGTGTGTGATGACAGTTAAGGGAAAAGGAAAAAAAGAATTTATGAGTGGCCTAACATGTGGGATTTGCTTTTAAATATTGTAGCTCCCAAAATGTGTGTGGGCTCCACATGTTCATAATTATTGAATGTGGGGTGATAAGTATGTGGGGGGTCCATTATACTAATAAATATTTTCATGCTTTTTAGATAATTTCCTTAGTAAAAAGCTGTAAATAAAATAAAATACAAAATTTAGTACCTCCTCTCATTTTACTTAGGTCACAAAGTAAATCTGAATAGTGATATAAGCTTAATTTTTAATAAAGTGTCTTCTAAGAGACTTTAAAATTGTATGCATAATTGACAAATATATTCTAAGATAGTATATGGATTGTAAGCTCTTTAGAAACGTGAACAATTATTTATCTTTTTATCCTCTGTGTTATCTTGCAAATAGCTTGTTTATGAATATGCTTTTTCCCTTCTGGTAATTTTTTTTTTCCCCCTAAGGAGCTATAGCCTTTAATACTAAAATTCTGGTACATTATCACAGTTGTTTCTTTGCTTTGATTTCTCATAAAATCAATTGATGAGGAGTTCTCTCTACAGGCTCTGAAAAGTTAAAAGGAAAATTTATGAAACCAGAAGTATTTTTGTAAATAATACCAAACTTTTTTTTTGGTAATTTCAGAACCTATGTGCCCTATTGATGATCTGAGAGTACTAGATCTCCTGGAACCTTTCAGGCTCGTTGATACATCTTCATGTATAGTCCATTCTTGTCTTGCATCCCAAGCTGCATTTGAATTAGCTTTTATAAAGGAGTTACCATTGGCAATATTTTCTGCAAAGTGATCTTTGCTGGTTGATAGTTGTAGTCCTGATTCTGATACTATTTATCATAATAATTAATTCACTAAAAAATGATGAGTGCTTTCTGTGTGCCCAGATAATGTTTAGAAGGGTAGGATGTGGCAGTGAACAAAATCCTTACTTGGGATGGAACTTATCTTCTAGTAGCTATGAATAAAAGCAGTCTTCCTTTAACCTTACATAGAAATTTTCCTTCTTTATATTCCTGCTTCTAATACTAATAAAAAGGTGAAATAATTCAAGATGGTCCTGAAAGTTTAAAGTGAACTAATATTAACTTTGTTTTTTAATTTTTACAGATGGTTCTAATCCCTACACATTGAAGCTTTGCTTTTCTACATCATCCCATTTATAAGAAGAGAAGAGCATGTTAAAATTTATGTTCACCTTTATTACAATTTTAAAGCTATACTTCGTTTAAAAAATCTAAAGTGGTTGATCTAATGTTGCCTTGCTTATTTGATTTATCCTGTTCTGTAATAAACAGATATTTGCCTCAAGTAAATTTGTTGTAAACTTTTAAATATTGAATTTTTTTCATTTAAAAATAGAATATCATAATGTAGACTACAGCTTCATTGTAGATTATGCAAATATGATTTCTCACCTTATAATTTTTCCACAGTGAAAATATATTTGCATTCTTAATCGAATTATCTGCAAGTATTTTTCCATTATGTATGAAATTAATGCAGGTGAAAGTATTGCATTTTAATATTACAGAATTCCTATTTATGTTTAGATGTTTAAGTATGTTGCAGTTATTCATATTAAACCTAACTTGTATTTATTAAGTATTTTAATCAAGTTTGAGAATAACATTGCACATATTGAATTTTAAGTACTACAGATTTAGCTGATTTTATATTTCTGAAAGGCTAACAGACATATGGATACACTTGTACAGGATGCACTCAAACTTAAATTGGTGTGGGTTTTTTTTTTTGTTTTTTTGTTTTTGTTTTTTTTTTTTGAGTCATTGTCCATTTGTATTGACATGCCTCTGTCTGTTTCTAATTCCAATTTGGAGATTTTATAAAGTTACAACAATGAGTTAATGTGTTTTATCTTCATTTGTTGCATGTGACTTAATCTTGAAAATACATCTAGTATTTGTCATTGAGATTTTAATAGAAGTTATGATTATCAATTCCTCTTTTAGATAATAATCTGGGATCCATGGATGGTTTTTAGGGAGTCTGTAAACCCCCTACAATTGTATGTAGAATTTTGGGTATTTGCATTTTTATTTTTTACTCTTGGATCCATCAGTAATATATGTATTTTTCTATATTGGTGCAAGGTGTAAGGATCTAATTTTATTTTTATTCCAAACAGATCGCTATTTGTCTCAATACCACTTATTAAACATTCTTTTCTCCCACTGGATCTGTTTTTCTTTTTCTTTTGAAAATAATATATCTCATACGTAGGCAAATACGATTTAAGGTTTAAACATACTATAGCACACTTATCACAAGTTCACAGCTTTTTTTTTTTTATCAAAGAAAGCTGATGTAACCCTTTTATTTTCCTAAAAGAAGGAAGAATAAGTGTCATCTATCTAGAATAATTATGAAGTCCATATGCAATTTTGTGATCTTGAGACTTAAATGTGCAAATAGAAGTTCCACTTAGATCTTTTATAAAAACTTTATTTTGGATTTAATGTAAAAAACACAAGTTTGCCTTGACCAAGATGAGTCAGGGATTTAAAAAAATTAAAGAACTGTTGAATAGAAAGGTTAGATTGAAACCAAACATACATTAACATTTATTTTGCCTTGAATTTTGACAGCAGTTGTCCCTTTAGCTCTCTAAAGATTTAGAAAAATTTTAATTCAGTCTAGAGGCATTTTATTTTAGACTCATCATGGGACCCAGTCAGTTATGCCAAGGATAACTTGCTTGTGAACTGTTAATGTATGACCCTGGGCTATGCATTTTCCTTATTCATTGCCAATTTAATGCCTTTGTTTACCTAACTTTACAATGAACAAAGCTTTCCCACCCTATAAATACTTTTCTACATTTGTTACAAAATTGAAATGTCTTCATTTTAAAAGAAAACTTGAGGGTTTATGTAATAGTTATCTCCATCCCTTCCCCTCCTCTGAACACTAATATGAATTGTCAGTGTTACAGATTTTTTTTGTCCCTAAGATTTTAGGAAACAAAACTGGATAGTGGCAGAGCTTATTTAACGTAAAATTTGCTTTAAGAGGTACTGACTTTTAGATATGCACTCTGTCTTAATGCTGTCTCCCCACCAAAAAGGCAAGTGAGTTTCTCAGGTGTTAAACTAGTTGGTAAGTTGGGCCTTGCTGTTGTGATCGATGGACTGGTATGGCAGCTCTATACTGGTGCTGTCACTAGTGTCGTTGATAGTTTATTGGAGCCTGACCACTGTAATTGAGTTTGTTTTGGAACATTCTTGCCTGTGCTATCCTGTTTTTAGGAGACCGTAAAAGAGCAGATTTTAGAGATGTGAAGAAATAAGCCCTGGTTTTGAGGGTTTTTTTGTTTTGTTTTGAGGTACTCGGGGCTGGAGATTGAACCCAGGACCTTGTATGTGGGTAGCTGGCACTTAACCACTGAGCCACATTGGTTTTATTGTTTGTTTTGCTTGTTGTTTGTTTTTGTTTTCTCAGGAGGCATTGGAAACAAACCCCAGACCTCCCATGTGGTAGGCAGGTGCTCAATCACTTGTGCCACATCTGCTCCCCCCCTTTTTAAATTGAGCCAGCCTCCTTATCCAAATCCCATTAATTATTTAATAATCTATATCTGCCAATCTGAGTAATGGAATTTGAGCTGCCTTTTTAAAGTACCATTTTCCCGCTGAGGGTGGTAGCTTACCAAATAAAATTAATATTTGCAATTACAGCAGACAAATGAGACATAGCAACATCCTAGTGATTTGATTATCTAAATTTTATTTCCTAGGACAGAATTGAGAGAAAAGGATAAAAATGATAAAAATGGCATCAGTTATATTTCATGTTTATTTACATTGCTATCTGCAGGGACAGATAGGTTGCTAGGTAACTGCTTTTCAGTAGTTATCAGTACTATTTGAATTTTTGCTGAAATAAAGGAATTGTGATTATAAGACATTCTTCCATAATTAAGAATCTAAAGCACAAGGGAGCTTTGCTTTACTTTAAAAAATCCACAAGTGACAAAGGTCCTCATAAGTATGATAACAGCAGTAACTTTCCTGTCTCAAGAGACTTTTAGTCCATGGAAGCCCATGTGAAGAGAAGCAAGCCTTTTTACTACCGGTTTGCTTATAGAGTTAAGCCATTGTTTTGTTGTTTAAATGAAACAACAAAACAATGTTAGATGAAAGTTGTTTTTTTTAACTGATGATTTCCAATGTCAGCCAAAGAGTAAGTGCATGTGCAAACATGATTTTACAAAAATCATTCCAGAAGTGTCACTTGCAGCCATTTGGTTTCTTGGACATTTAACTCATTTATTCACCCAACATCAAGTGCACACAATGTGCTAGACAGTGTAGGTTTGGGCAGACTGTTAGCTTTGATAACTCAATAGGTTGATTTTTATAAAGGAAGCAACAGAAAGATGGCAAAGATGTTTTTCCAGATAAGAGGCAAAACACGATTTCCTAAATACTTACTGAAAATTAGTTAGTGACTCTCTTAGTCAGGGTTCTCACTGGAAACAGAATCAACAGTAGATATCTGTCAATAATATAAGATTTTAAAAGAGTCTCTCACGCGATCATGGGGATGCACAAGTCCAGGTTCCGCAGGCAGGCTGCAAACCAGGGGCTCCGATGAAAGTCCAATGAAGGTCCTTGATGAGTTTCTGGGAGAAGTTGGCTGTCCAATGACGAGCTGGGAAATTCTCTCTGAATGTTGAAATCACTTCCCCTTTTAAGACATTCAGCTGATTGGATAAAAGCGTCACCCATTGCTGATGCAATCTCCCTGATTGATGCAGATGTAATCAGCCATCCACACAGTAAACTCACTGGTGATTGAAGTCCATAAATGCTCTTGTATTACGATTAGCCCAGTGCTTGCTGGAACAAACACCTGAACACAATTACCTGGCCCAGTTGACACATTAGCCTAACCATCACAGACTCTGAGTAATATAACCTAAATTTGTTATGGATTTTATGAATGCTATAACATGGAAAAATGAGGTCAAGAAGTGATTAGCACTGCACAGGGGTAAGGTTGGGGGCAGAGATGGGGGCAAAAAGCATGTACAATAATTCTATTTCACAAATTAGGAATGAGAGACCCAGATATTGTGATCTGCTCAAGCCTAACAAAACAAATTTGTTGGAAAATTATGACTTGAAGTTATATTTGACTTTGATTCCAGATGTTAAATCTTCAAAATTCTTAAACAAAAAAGCCCTTTTGCTTCACTGAAATAATTCGTCCTTCTCAAAGACTCATTAGCTCAAACTATTATAATTGTTCTACAAAAGGGATAGATAGAAAGCAGATTAGTGGTTGCCAGGGGCTGGGGAAGAGGGAATGGGGAGTGACTGCCAGTGGATATGGAGTTTCCTTTTGGGGTGATTTAATGTTATGGAACTAGATAGTGGTGATGTTTGTACAACATGGTGAATGCAGTCAGTGCAACCGAATTGTACACTTTAAAATGGTAAAATTTATGTGTGTTTTACTGGGTATGCATATGCACACATAACAGCTTGGCCCAGCAATCTCAGTTTCAACAAGGGCCAATACAGTGCTTCAGAGCTTTAATGTAGCTGGTTAGATAGGTTAAGGAAGGGGTACAGGGAGAAATCTGAGGGTCAGTTTCACCCCCACAGCAGATGTGGTTCTAGTTCTGGTTTATGCGTCTGTTATTGCTGTGTGGCTTTTTCTGTTCCCCTGGGCTATCAGACGAGAGGTAGAGCAGGGAAGAGAGCCTAGGGGGGTCTTGTGTAGCAGTTAGGAAATGATTTTTTTTGTGGAGTAAGGAAGGGTGGAATGATTCCATGAGGAGAAATAGAATTTCTCTGCTTCTAAAGTGGAACAAGTACAGAGGCTGCTCAGTTTAGGTTCTTCTGGAACTCTACCTTAGCAGTTTTGAGCTGCTTTTACCAAGTCTCAGCCTGCAGACTAGCATATTCATGAATGTACTCAAATTTCCTTAAAAAATTAAGAGACTATCTTATCCAAACTACCCAGTTTCATTTTGACTTTGACCCATAGGCTAACATGCAGAGCTTCTTCAAAGTCTTGAAGAGGAGTTCAATAATATATTCAAATATATAACAATTGCATAAAATAAACGTATGTAATATATTTTAAATGCTTCAGAGGAATTTCGGAGACCTTTTTATCTAAAAGGTGATAGTTAATGTATTTTGTTTATGCACCTATAAGATACGTGATACAAACCAGAGATTTTTCTGCCTAATATAAAATAGAACTGAGGCCAATATTGAGGACCACAATCATGGTAGAGCTTTTCTTGCTAGACTCTTTAATGCCACAATATTTCTCAGCAAGGTGTTAGTATTTGAGCGTGGATTTCTACCGCCTGACCAAAAATACTAACATAGTTCCACAGCCCGTTGCACCACCTCCTGCTGATAAATAAGCCTTTGCTACCTACAGTTTCTGCTTTAAACACTGGCCTCAGAATCAGTAAAACCTGTTATTTTCATTAGTTTGTTTCTGAGGTTGGTAGAACTGTTTTGGGGGATTATTGCCATTGTGTGTGAATGAAGGTTTATAAATTGTAGAGCAACACACTGAAAATGCAGAACGAAAACATCCTGAAGCAGGGGTTCTTAACCTTTTTTGTTCCACGGATCCCTTTGCCAGTCAGGTAAAAACCATGGACCCCTTATTAAGTCCACACTAAACTATGTATTTTTTTTTTTTTTAAAGATTTATTTTATTTATTTCCCTCCCCCCTTGTTTGCACTAGCTGTCTGCTCTGTCCATCTTCTTTTTAGGAGGTATCAGGAACCAAACCCAGGACCTCCCATGCAGGAGAGAGGCTCCCAATTGCTTAAGCCACCCCCTCTTCCTGCTTGCTGCATCTCCCATCATGTTTCCTCACTGTGTCATCTTGTGGCGTCATCTTGCCATGCCAGCCCGTTGCATCAGCTCCCTGTCCTGCTTATCTTCTCCAGGAGGCACCGGGAACCGAACCTGGGACCTCACATGTGGTAGGCAGGCGCCCAAGTGCTTGAGGCCACATCCGTTTCCCTATACTGTGTATTATTTAATAAATATATCACCCACACCAACACGTCCCCACAAGAATGTTTTTGTTTTTTTTAAATTTCAATTCAAGCTCACAGACCCCTTGTTAAGAACCCCTGTGACCTGGAGTCAACACTCTCAACCTACTTGCTACCAGGTGGAACACATTGGATGGATGGAGCTGTTACGGGCAGAGATGCTCTTCCAGTGAAGATCATGTGACACCCTCTATTTGGCCTTGGGCAATTTGCTTCCTAGGTCTAGTTCCTTATCTATACAATGTCGGGGTTAGACTAGTTGACATGGATTGTTTGAGAATGCAGTTCTATTTTATAGTGATTTTTTTCTGATTCTTTTCTGGCTCAGCAGTTAACACTTGTGAAAGGTGGCTGTTGAAGAAATTATTTGGATAAAGTTGGTAAAATTGTTGAGAAAAAATTTCATTCTTGTCTGAATTATCCAGATAGGTTTCTTAAGTTAACCAAATTAATCTTAATTATTGTTTTTGTTCTCTATTAATTTTGCTCTAGTAGCAACTGTTTATTGAATAAGGGAAAAAAAGGCTCAGGCTGCCTTTCATTTCCCCAGCTCATGGAAATTCTCAGGTGAGGATCCTTAAAATTGTTACAGGTCAGAGAAGTAGCATGGAATTGGGGGTGGGGGTGGGAGTCAGAACTTTCTACCCCACCATATGGGAAGACAACTGAGAATATGGTTGCTAAGCAACAGTGGTTCCATTCTATGAGATTCCCAGAATGACACCACCCATCTCCCCTTATTCACGTTGTGGGTAAAGTGGTTGTGGCCAGGATGTGGGTTGGGTTGCTATGATGGAGGGAGGTATTGGGTTTGGATAGCTTGAAAGCCATGCTCTTCAAGTACCAGCCTTTCTGAGCTTGAAGAAATATCTGAGGTATACCAGATCCTAATTCTGAGACTTGGGAAAAAGAAACACAGGATTTAGAGCTTTGATTTTTTTTTTTTTCCCTCTGAAGCCATGTGGTTTTGAGAAAAAGATGAGCATTGTGGTCACAAGAAAATCTCACTGCACCATTGACTATCTCGTGCTGAGAAGTCATCAAAGGCACTTTGAAAACAACTGCATATCACAAAGTTGTTTATAAATAATCAGACTTGAAAAATAAAGTATTGAGTTTATTGAAGAAATCAACAAAGCTCATAATATGATTAACATATCCTCCAAGTAAAAAATCTTGTTCTGTCAATCAAAAAAAACCATTTACAAAATATAAGAAAAGTATGAGTTTTGTTAGTGTGAACACTGTTGAGTACTGTAAAATACTAGTGATGGACAGCCATGCAGAAACAATTGCCATAACTGTGTAACTCGAATAAAAAACATTAGTAATAAAATAATAAAAATTTTCATTAGTAAAAAAAAAAACTGCATTGGAAGCAGATGTAGCTCAGTGGTTGTGTGCCTGCTTCCCATGGACGAGGTCCTGGGTTCAATTCCCTGTACCTCCTAAAAAAACAAAACAACTGCATTAAATGGAAGAGACCTCTTTGGGAAAATGTTGGCTTCATATTATCAACCAAAATCCTGCTTTGATCACTTATAGGTCTTCCAGTTCTTGAAGAGTTTTAGAAGAAATGTATCTTTTTTGAAGCACGTGGGTGATTGGATATACTGCAGGAAGGAGTGGGATTTTTCAATTAAGGCACAGTTTATATACATCCCATAACAATATGCTGGAGTTAAGAAGGGACAGAAACAGAACTCATTACATTCTGGTCGCTTTGGATGAGTAAAAAATAAATGAACTTTGAGGTAGTATTGTTTGTAGAACACTGGGTTGGGACTTGTAAGAACTGGCTTCTTATCCCAGTTTTACCAATAATGAGCTTTGTGACCTTGAGCAAGTAATTTAAGGGAACCTTTAAACCTTAGCTTCTTCTTGTGTAAAACAGGAACAATATAATTCCTGATCTACTTATCTCACAATCAAATCATATTTATAAAAATACTTTGGTGATACCAGTACATACCTCCAGTACAATGTCCAGCACTTCCATTCAAGAGGGATCCTATACCATGGGATTGATGCTAACCCTTCCTTGGGAAGGAAATACAGACTGACACAAACTAATCATGGCCATTGTGAATCCATGTTCAGCTGCTACTTTGAGATTTATTCAGCAATACAAATAAAGTAGTGTAATTCAGGTACTAGAAAATCCAACAAGTTGGCGATTCAAAATAATTTCAACCTGCCTGTACAGTTTTTCCCCCCAAAGACTAAAGGCAAGCAAAGTTAATATACAACTTAAGGTAAATAAAGATCCCTTATATAACCAAGATGTATGTAGACCGTTTTATTGTTAATGAATGCAGAGTTTCCTAGTTATAATAATGGATTTTTAGTACTATGTTGACCACTGTCTCTGTGATCTGACATGATACCCCCTTGGTCCTAGGAGAAAACACAATTCCAAATGATCCAATTTATGATTTTTTTCCCAGGAACTCAAGTGACAAGAAGACTGCTTGTCTGAATTTTTCTGACTTCACTGCTTCACCGAAGTATAGAGTTTGAGAAATTTATCTGCTTACAGGATATTTACAGGAAATTTACAGGAGTTTGAAAGGTGCCAACTAGATTATAGGAAATAGTCCCTATTGATGTTAGTTTTGTGGTATGGATTTTTAAAAAAAATTTATTTCCCCCCTTCATTGTTTTGTGCTTGCTGTCTGCTCTCTGTGTCCATTCTCTGTGCGCTCTCTGTGTCCGCTTGTCTTCTCTCTAGGAGGCACCAGGAACTGAACCCAGGACCTCCCATGTGGGAGAAAGGCACTCAATTGCATGAGCCACCTCTGCTCCCTGCTTTGCTGTGTCTCTCCTTGTGTTTTCTCTTTGTGTCATCTTGTTGTGTCAGCTTGCTGTGCCAGCCTGTTGTGCCAACTCGCTGTCCTGCTCATCTTCTCCAGGAGGCACCAGAAACCGAACCTGGAACCTCCCATGTGGTAGGCAGGAGCTCAATTGCTTGAGCCACATCTACTTCCCAGGGGTATGGATTTTTTTTTTTTTTAAGATTTATTTATTTATTTCTCCCTACCCCCTTGTTGTTTGCATTTGCTGTGTCTGTCTGTTGTGTGCTGGTCTTCTCTTTTTGGGAGGCACTGGGAACCGAACCTGGGACCTCCCATGTGGGAGGGAGACATCTAATCGCCTGAGCCACCTCTGCTCCCTGCTTTGTTGCATCTCATTGTGTTTCCTCGTTGTGTCTCTTGATTGCATTATCTCACTGCATCATATTGTTGCATCAGCTCGCTGCGCCAACCCATCGCGCCAGCTCGGCTCTTGCTCGTCTTCTCCAGTAGGCACCGGGAACCGAACCTGGACCTCCCATGTGGTAGGTGGGAGCTCAGTCGCCTGAGCCGCATCTGTTTCCCCAATTTTGACAGATTTTTTTTTCTCAGCTGTAACATTGCTAGAGTCCCAATTTTCTTTCTTTCTTTTTCTTTCCTTTTAATTCTAATTAAGTAGCTCTTTTTTCCCCAAAGGCCCAAGATTTCTTCCATCATCTAGTCTCCTTTCTAGGGCTTTTCAAGTTCTGAGATGTGGGAAACAGAACTGTATTCCAACTGTGGACCCACCACAGTTTTAGATAAGCATAGGAAGCTGTTTTCCATTTTGGCTTCTATACCCTTAGAAAGAAAAGTGCTAAAGGAAGGAGCATAGAATTTGGAGTAAAAAATTCTGGATTCTAGTTCTCTCTCTGCCCTTTACTAGCTATATGAGCCTGAGCAATTCCTTTAAATGGTCTGAGCCTTGTTTGTTAATCTATTAAGTGATTTATCTCTCTTATCTCTCTCACCCATTTAAAACCAAATCGAGTGGTTTAGAATAGGCTCTGGGCACAATTGCAGTGACCCTATTTCCCCTTCCTCATTTGTGAAAACATCCATTGGACTGTGAGCTCCATAGGAGCAGGAGCCTTTATAGTTCCTTTTTCCTTCCTCTCAGTACCTCGTCCATATATTCAGGGTCTCCCATATGAAATTGTTTTCACAGATGCAGGCTGTCTCCACTGGTGCTCAAGCCAAAGCTTGACCTTGCCTAACTGATTGAGATGATAGAGCAAGCATACTTATCAAGGGGAAGATAACACAAATCTAAAAGGAAGTTAAAATACTGAGGACCACAGAATCAAGATTGAAAGCTATCTTGACAGACTGCAGCCCTACGTTGAAATCATTAAGATGAAACTTAGCCAAAATAGGAAAAGAGTCCTCATTTAAGTTTAATATTAATGATAATTAACATCATTGAGCCCTTATATATGTTAGGTATCCTGCTAAATATGTATGCTACATAATTCTTATGACAGTCGGATGAGGTAGATAACAGTACAAAGCTGGGAGTTTTAGTGTAACAAGATGAGCAAGACATTAGCTGGTGGAACCAAGATTCCAACCCCTGAGGTTGGGATCCAAAGCACACACTCTTAACTTGTATGTTCCTGTGGTGGCTCCCGAAGATGTCTATAACCTAATCCCAGAACCTGTGACTATATTACCTGAGATGGCAAAAGGCCTTTTCAGATGAGTAAGGTAATAGACTTTTTTTTTTTTTTT
>JAQZBX010080407.1:0-13827 GCA_029593785.1 Cabassous unicinctus
CCCTAATATAAGCTATGAGCTGTATTTAGTAGTACATTTGTAATAGCATTTTTTCGGAGGCACTGGGGATTGAACCTGAGACCTCACACATGGGAATCAAGTGCTCATCCACTGAGCTGCACCTGCTCCCTTGTAATAATATTTTTTCATCAATTGTAACAAATGTGTCACGTTAAGGGAAGATGTTAATAATAGGGGGGTATATAGGAACTCTGTATTTTCTGCATGATTTTTCTGTATACCTACAGCTTCTCTAAAAAAAACCAAACATATGTTTTGCGTGGATGAAGAGAAGAGAGATAATCATTCTCAACAAAAGGCTTGTGTTTTTTGGTTAATGATGAGATGACCACTCTAGGCGACTGGGCTCAGCCCTCTGGGGACCCTCAGGCTGGAGGCATTTAGCCACCATGACTGTGTGCCTAGAAAATCCTAGAGAATCAATGAGTATTAGAACTAAAAGTGAGGCCAGATAAAAGACAACTTAGAAATTGATGGGTTTCCTATACTTTAGCAGTAAGTCCCCATTCAGTGTAATGAGAAAAATGTGCTGGCAATTCTCAACAATAAATATGAAATCTATGTAAATAAATTTGCCAAGAAATAAACTAGGCCATTATGGAGGGAAGCATTCACATTTCTTGAAAGACATAAAATAATCTTTGAACAAATGTCAGAACAAGAAATGCACTACTAAAGTTGGTTTGGGGAATTGATATGAAATTGGGGAACAAATGGATTCAATAAGGATTTATCTCAGGTTTTAACAATGGGTCTTGGGACTAAGGAAGGGTAACTCACTTTCACCATGTTCTTTTGTATTGTTTAACATTTAAAAAGCTTGTATTTGCATGTATATGCAAATTATATAGAATCCTTAGGAAAAGAATAAATAAAATTTACATAAAATTCACTTTTTTCTCTATAGGCTGTTTTATCTATTTTGTGCTTTTATGCTTATACTCCTATTTACCAGGCATCAAAAGATTAAAAGTTTGATTCAACCACTCCAGTTGTCTCAAATGAGTGATTGTGATTTCCAAATGGTTTTTATTGTGGGGGTGTCAGGCTGGTTTCCCTAGGTTGCAGAGTCTGGGATGGAGATTAGCGTGCCACAGGCTTATTGAACAGTGCTTTGGGAACTAGCACTGTGGAAGGAGATGAGGAAGTAGGATTGGGCACTGGGAGAAGCCAGGTTGTAATGCAGTAGCTCTGGACATCTCAGCTGACTGCAGGAGTTATGAGCATGAGATGACCTGGATGGGGAGAGAATTGGGGGTCTTTGTCTTTTTATCTGGAAAGATGCACAAGGTATGACCTTGGACAGAAAAAATCATGTTCTCTGCCAAAACCTGTGAACAGTCATCAGAACTAGTCATTCACTTGTGTCACCTGCCTGCCCTGTGTAAGGCCGAGCCCCCTGCCTGCCAATGCCCTGACCATCAGAGTGAAGCAGGAGTACTACACATGTGGAAAAAGGAAGGTCTCTGAGTCATGGATGTGACTCTGAGTGGAAAATACTTAGATTTTGCTAAACTGTCTATTGGCAGCTTTGATTGGTGAAAACCATCTGAAAGATGGTGTTTTTAAAAGATCATGGTCGGTGTTCAATCTGTCCAAAGAGTGTCTCCTGCTATTCTATCATAGATGCTCCATGACTTCAGAGCCACTTTCCCCCTAAAGACTAAAAAAGGATTAGTGGATTGATCTACAGCTAAGAAGACCTGTTTCAGGAAATTAGCAGTGATCAATGCCATTTGACTTCTGTTGGAGACTCAGTAAGCTGTGCTGTCTTCCCTCCAATTGCAGGAAAAATACAGTTAGTCAAGACCCCAATAGAAAACCTTAAAAAAAGAATAACAATGGCATTCAGTTTTCAGTGACTGAAAATAGAGGTTTTATTTTGATACATGAGAGAATAAGTTACAGCAAAATCTTAGAAAAAGGTTACAGGGAGATGTTCCACTGGACCTTCATGTCAGAGGGTTTTAAATCTGTGGCCCCCCAAGTGATGGAGACAATCTTCAAATTCCTTAAACAGGATGACTTCATGTCCTGAAGACACAAGGAGGAATGATGGGGATATTTGTTAATTTATTAGCAGATTTTGAATGTATTTCTTTGGAAAGGAGGGAGTTTGGAGTGCTTTTTGATTGAGGACAAAGATTTAGTAGGTCTGGAGGTAGGTTATGGGACTCTGGTGCTCATTTCTTGAGCATTCTACATTTTCAAAAAGGAGTGTTTACATTTGTGGGACAAAGCTAGTGATGCAGTGGATGTTCAAATCAGAGATCAGCAGCAGGAGGAGGCACAGCAGGTGGGGCGGGGGCAGGTGGAGATGACACAGGTTGGGCGGTAGCAGGTGGTGTGGCAGGAGACTTGGCCACAGACGGGGCGCAGGCAGCAGCTGGTACGGCTGCAGCAGGGATTACAGCAAGAAGGACGGCAGCAGCTGGAGATGCAGCAGCTGGGGCGGCAGCAGCTGGGCTGGCAGCACACTGACTGGGAGCAGGTGGGCCTGTGGCAGCTGGACACACAGCACTGGGGTGTGCAGCAGCTGGACACACAGTACTGGGGTCTGCAGCAGCTGGACACAGAGCTGCTGGGTGGGCAGCAGCTGGACACACAGCAGCTGGGGCGGCAGCAGGTGGTCCTGCAGCAGGTGTTCTGGCCGCAGCTGGGGTGGCAGCAGGTCTCTTGACAGAGGTCTTGGCCACAGCCCTGGTCAGAGCAGAGGGAGCCACAACAGGAGCTGACCATGGTGTCAGAGGGTGGAGGTTCTGGGTCAGTTTCCAGGAGAGTGAGTGTTCTGAGTTTGATGTCTACTTGCCCTCTGTTGCTTTTTATACCTAGCTGAGGGCTTCCATGGGCATGTGCAGGACTCTTCTTGGTTTTTTTTTTCCTAATCAACAGTTAGTTTCATAAATTAGATAATTATGTTTACCTGCCAAGTATTGCTAAATATAGAAATGACACTTTTTCCTCTTCCTGCTGTTTTATGATATATTCAATTTGTGTAAGCCAAGTGAATTAGCTCCATGTTTCTTCCTTTTTCTAAAGTGTCTTCAAAGTTGTCCCATTACATGGATTCCACAAGTTTTATTTCTTCTTTTTGTATTTAACTCGAGCATAATATGTTCTGAATGGATTGTAAGATGCCCAGCTCTCCTTTGATGTCTAAAAGGCTAAAAGCAAGTCATGTGGAAAACTGGTAGGAAAATAGTATGAAAGACCCATTCTTGTGTGCAGTGGGCTGAATGCCCAGTAAGGTAGAAAGGATCCCAAGGAAGCTCCTGTCTGGTTTGTTTTATTGACTCTACTCTATTTGAAACGATTAAAATGCGAAGACTACCTACTTTTAAATAACACAAAAACATTGGCATGATGGACCCTTTTAGAAAATATTAAATTACTACTGGCATGTTCCTCAGATATAGTGCACCATGAGACAGACCATCCTACCCAATGGAATCTATACATTTGAAGTTTTATTCAGAGTATAGTTTCTTTTATTCTGAACTGTCTCTCAATAATGTATGATTGAGATATTTTGCTTGATACAAATGAGATAGAAGGGGTTAAGCTTTAATCTCTGTTATAGACACTTAAACAAGACACACATATAGAAAAGAGTCAGGCAACTAATCATGTGATTAGTGAGCAATATAATAATTGTGTACTTAAGTTCCATACTCTTTCTATGTAAGATGAGATAATACTAATATTCACTATTTGCTGAAGTCCTACTATGTGTCCAGAATTTCCTCAGTGCTCTATAATTGTGATCTTGTTTACATGGACTCTGTGAGATACACACTATTCTTCTTAATTCTTTAGACATGAGGATATTGAGGCCCAGATAGTTTAAGTCACACAGTAAGTAGGGAAAGTGATTCTCTCCTACAGTATTCAAGGAGGGTATGAAGAATAATAAACCCATGCCATTTCTCATGCTATTCCATTTGCCTAGAATATTCCTTTCTCCCTTTTCAACTCAGCAGCCTGGTTTGCTCATACTTAAGTGTCCAATCATATGCCACCCACCTCTAATCTTTCTTGATATCTGCCACATTCAAAATGAATCCTTCCCTCCATTGTGCTCTAAGACTGCTTGTATACATGTCTCTGATTTAGGGCATCATGCTATAGGATAATTGGTTTATATCTCTTTTTCCCAGCCTTCTGTAAACCCCAAGAGGTCAGAGACTATGTCCTACTCATGTTTTAACTATGGTGCCTAGCATATGTCCTGAATGAATATTTGTTGAGTGAAGGTGGAATTTATTGAAAACACAGGGCATTTATTCACCCTTTAACATACTATATATAATTTAGATGGATGGAGAAGAGAAGGAAGAGCAGTTATAACAATTGACACAGGATCAAATGGGGGGATATTCTTGGCATTTGCTGGGATAAATGACCTGTCTGAATGATATGTGTAGAAGAGTATAGAAAGACAATGCTCAGCTGATAGAATGAGGAGAATTAAGGATACTCTTGAATTTATACTAAGAGACTGGCTATCATATCACCACACAGTGTGGAGAAAGGTGTGAGGAAGTATCTAGACTTTGTAAATATTGTTTGGCTAAGGGAGTGATGGGAGGTGGAAGAGCATTTTAGGTGGTGGTTCAGTCTAAACTCAAAATTTGACAACATTTTCTGATGGCAGCTGTATTTGTTGACCAGCTATCCAATTCTATGAATTACCCAAAAGACTCTCAGGCAAAAATATGAAAAGATACTGCACAAGATTATTTATGGTAGTGCTGTTTGTAAAACAAAACAAAACTGGATACAACTCAGGTGTATCCGGTGTACTGGTGAATAAATTATGGTGCATTCCCAAAACAGAGTACTATTCTACTGTCAAAAGGAAAAGGAGTATCTCTAATACTTCAAAGGAATAACCTCTGGTATATATTGTTAAGAGATGATAAAGGCATGGTGGGAAAAATGTACATAATATTCTACAATATGTCTAAAAAACTGGAGATACAAGTATAACAAGTATATTTTCTTACATTAAAAAAATGGTAAATAGAAAAAAAAAAAAGGAAGAATAGTGAGAGAAGAGGTGAGAAAACAAGGGGGGACTTCCACCACCAGTCAAGGAGAAATGGATTGGATTTGCTCTCTTGCCTGAAACAACTGAAAAAAAAAGAGACAAAATAAATGAGACAATGGTTTTTAGACAGTGGCTGTCAGGTAGGTAAAGACACTGAGGCCTTGGAGAGGGGAAACAAATGAGGAAATCCATAGGATGGTCTCACTTGATTGCCTGAAGTTTCCAGAGTGCAGTGCTGGGTGGGAAAACTCTATGGAGTCTGGCTACCTCCCTGACTTGAGGAGGCAGAGCTGGAAGTGAGGGAGGCCAAGGCAGCCAGAATTCACAGGGCAGAGTATGGGGGATGAGAAAGATGCACAGAGAGCCTGAGAGGTCTGAGGACCATCCACCTTGAATCTTTAGCTGAGTACTGATCAGTATGTGCATGTGCAGAAACTGCCCAAGGGCAGGGAAAGGCCCTTAAAAAACAGAGGTAACAGACAACCAGCAAGATGGTGGCAGAGTAAGGAGCTCCTAGAGTCAGCTTGTGCTACAGGACAGTTAGTAATCACCCAGAGCTATCTAAAACACTTGTTTAGGGGCTCCAGGAGACCAGAAGAGCTCCTGCAACATCCTTGAAAGAAAGGAAGGAGGAAACTGCCCATCTGCAGAAAAGATTCGTAAGTAGAGCACGCCACGCCATGGAAACCAGTGCCAATCCTCCACTGGAGGCACAAGCCGCCTGGGGAGCTGTTCCACGGCTGGAATTGGAAGCTCCACTTCCCAAAATGGGGGAGGAAGAGACGATTGGGCACCAACTTCAGCTACTGATTAGTAAACACGGCTGGCTAAAGTATAATCCTAAGAACAGCTAAAGTTTGAACCTGTCCAAGTCAGAAAGAGGCCGGTAGCTGCCATTTTAGCTCCGCCCCTGGCATGAGGGTTGCAGGATGGACTGAAGACCACAGTGATGATAGGGACCAGCTTCTTTCACCCAGATTGGATTGCTGCTCTAGCCTAAGCCCTAGCCCCACCTCTAGCAGGGAGGAACTTGGAGGAACTGCGTCAGCCTCTCTGGGAAAATACAGGCCACGCCACAGAGGATGATGATCATCCTACTCTGGTGGCACAACCTGCTTCAGAAGCTGTTCTCTGGCTGGAGTTGGAGGCTCCATTTCCCAAAAACAGGAGAGGGAGAGATGGTTGGCCACCAACTTCAGCTACTGCTGGGTTCAGCTGGCTGGAGTATAACCCTAGGAACAGCTGGGGTTTGGCCTGTTGGGGTAGGAAGGGGGGCTGGTAGTGGTAGCTGCCATTTTGACTCTGCCCCTGCCATGAAGGGAGGCCAAAAATCACAGTGATGGTAGGGACCTGCTTCTTTCACCCAGACTGGACTGCAGCCCTAGCCTAGACTTCAGCCTCACGTCTAGCAGAGAGGAGGCTGGCAGGCCCTGCACCAACCTCTCCGGGTAACTGCAGGTACATTTGGCTGGCACCGATTGAATTGTCGGAAGTCTACTGGGGCGACATTTTGGACCCACATAGCATAGATCACTGCCCACACCTGCAGCTCTATCCCCGCCCCAGGCAGGGGAGGAAGGGGTGTGAAACTTCATCAGTTTTTCTGGGCAACTAGACTCTAGGCCTGCACGACTTGGATTATTACACACAGCTATGGTTCTGTTGCTACTCCTGGCAAAAGAGAAGGTTGGGAGAAGCTCCATTGTCTCTTGGGCAATATGGGCAGCTTGAGCCTCCACAGCTTAGAGCATTAACTAGATCCTTGGCTCCTACTACACAACCAGCAAGGGGGAAAGGGCAAGAAAGCCCTAGACTAAAGAGAGAAACTGCACCCAGAATAAATACATCTAGTAAGCCAGATGTCAAGACGCCAACAAAAAATTACAATCCACACCAAGAAACAGGAAGATATGGCCCAGTTAAAGGAACAAGATAAGCCTCCAGATGACATGAAGAAGCTGAGACAACTAATCATAGATGTTCAAACAAATCTTCTTAATAAATTCAATGAGATGGCTAAGAGATTAAGGATATTAAGAAGACACTGGATGAGCACAAAGATGAATTTGAAAGCATACATAGAAAAATAGCAGTTCTTACAAGAATGAAAAATGCAATAAATGAAATAAAAAATACACTGGAATCATAATAGCAGATTTTAGGAGGCAGAAGAAAGGATTGGTAAGTTTGAAAAAATGGCCTCTGAAAGTGAACATACAAAAGAACAGATGGAGAAAAGAATGGAAAGAATTGAACAAGGTCTCAGGGAACTAAACAACAGCAAGAGATGTGCAAACATATGTGTCATGGGTGTCCCAGAAGGAGAAGAGAAGGAAAAAGGGGCAGAAGGAATACTTGAAGAAATAATGTTAGAAAATTTCCCAACCCGATTGAAGGACATAGATATTCATGTCCAAGAAGCACAACATATTCCCATCCAAATAAATCCAAATAGACCAACTCTGAGACATATTTATCAGAATGTCAAATGCCAAAGGCAAAGAGAGAATTCTGAGAGCAACAAGAGAAAAGCAATGCATTACATATAAGGGGTACCCAGTAAGATTAAGTGCCAATTTCTCATCAGAAACCATGGAGGCAAGAAGACAGTGGTCTGATATATTTAAGACATGGCAAGAGAAAAACTTCCAGCCAAGAATCTTATATCCAGCAAGATTGTTTTCAAAAATGAGGGTGAATTTAGAATATTCACAGATAAATAGAAACTGAAAGAGTTTGTAACCAAGAGACCTGCTTTGCAGGAAATACTAAAGGGTGTGCTACAGTCTGAAAAGAAAAGACAGGCAAAAGAGGCTTGGAAGAGAGTCTAGAAATGAAGATTATATCAGCAAAAGTAACTAAAAATTTCAAAAGAGTGGTGAAAATAAAATATGACAGATAGAACCCAAAGGTCAGAATGGGTGAAATAAGAGCTGCCTTTACAATAATAACATTGAATGTTAATGGATTGAACTCCCCAATCAAAAGACACAGACTGGCAGAATGGATAAAAAAATATGAGCCACCTATATGCTGTCTGCAAGAGACTCACCTTAGACCCAAGAATACCAATAAATTGAAAGTGAAGGGCTAGAAAAGATAATCCATGCATATCAGTAACCAAAACAAACAAAAAAGCAGCCAACTAACCAAACAAACAAAAAACCGAGTATCTATGCTTATATTAGATGAAATAGACTTTAAAAGATACTAGTAATGCACAATCTGAGGAGGAAGTCAGGAAAAAAATTTCATTTACAATAGCAACTAAAAGAACCAAATATTTAGGAATAAACTTAACCAATGATGTAAAGCACTTATATTCAGAAAACTACAACTCATTGTTAAAAGAAATAAAAAAGACCTAAATAATTGGAAGAACATTCCACACTCATGGATAGGAAGACTAAATATCATTAAGATGTCATTTCTATCCAAATTGATATACAGATTCAATGCAATCCTGATAAAAATTTCACCGGCATTTTTTTACATAAATGGAAAACAAGATTATCAAATATATTTGGAAGGATAAGAGGCCCCAGATAGCCAGAAACATCTTAAAAAGGAAAAGTGGAGTTGGAGGAATCTCACTTCCAGACTTTAAATCACATTACCTAGCTGCAGTGGTAAAAACAGCATGGTACTTAACTGATGGTTAAGAAACAGACCCTCACATCTATGGGCAAGTGATATATGACAAGCCTGTCAAATCCATCCAGCTCGGGCAGAACAGTCCATTCAACAAATGGTGCTGAGAGAACTGGATATCCATAGCCAAAAAAAGGAAAGAAGACCTCTATCTCAACCTTATACAAAAATTAACTCAAAATGGATTAAAAAACCTTAGTATAAAAAAGCAAGAACCATAAAACTTCTAGAAGAAACTGTAGGAAAATATCTTCAAGACCTGGTGGTAGGTGGTGGATTCTTAAAGGAGATAAGAGGAGGACTGAGATGGACTACTGGTGTTTAATGTATGTAGAAGTTTTAATTAACTTTATTGTAAAAGTGTGGAAATGTATGGAGTTGATGGTAACACATTATAGTGCATATCAGCTGGGTAGAAATCGAATGTGGCTGAAAAGGGTATTCTAGCAATGTAAATGCCAATTGAAAGAAAGCTAGAGAATAATCTAGGGACTGAATAGCACAGTGAACCCAGAGGTGGATGAGAATTGTGGTTGATGGTACAAATGCAAGAGTGTCCTTTGTGAGCCAGAGCAGATGTACATCACTATTGCAGGGTGGTGGGGATATGGAGAAGCATGGGAAAATACAACTGGAGTGACCCATGGACTGTGGTCAACAGTAATAATGTAATATTAATCCATCTAAGCCAAAGATATACTGCATTGATAATGGCAGAGTATGGAAAAAGTGTGCCAAATGTACTGTACGGATCTGGTAATAGTCTGATGATATTATCTCATAATCTGTAATAAATGTGTCACCACGGTGTGGTGTGTTGATAGAAGGGTGTTGTATGGGAATCCTGCACATGTGCATGATTGTTTTATAAGTTTACAACTTCTGTCATAAAAATATATTTAAAAAATAATAATAGGGTGAGTTGGGGGAAAATACACCAAATGGAAGATAAGGACTATAGTTAGTAGTAAGATTTTGACGCTATTCTTTCATCATTTGTAACAAATGTCTCACAGCAATGCAAGGTGTTGGTGGAGGGTTGATGTATGGGACCCCTGTATGATGTTATGCATGTTTACTTAGTAAGTTCACAACTTTACTATACACTTATTGCTTATATATGCTCATATATAAATGATATAAAAAATAATAGGGTGGGTTGGGGAAAAATACACCAAATGTAAGATACTTTGGTTGGTAGTAATATTTTGAGGATGCTCTTAATCATTAGTTAAAAATGTTTAACAACAAGGTAAGGTATTGGTTGTAGGGTGAAGTATGATGTCCCTGTATGATGTTATGTATGCTTGTTTTGTAAGTTCACAACTATTACTATACACTTATTGTTTATGTATGTTTATGTATGTGTGATATATTTCAATAAATTTTTTAAAATGAAAAAAAAAAAAAAAAAAAAAAGCAGAGGTAATCTTTGGATCTCACGTAGGGCCAGAAATAGTTCATGTTCCCACCAGCCAGAGTGGAAAACCTTGTAATTCATGGGTCATTGGTTAGAGTACTAAGAAGAGCATTGCCTCAGGTGTGGGACAAATTTGCCCTAGGTGAAAGGGAGTGCTGATCTTGCCTAAGGAAGCCTAAAGGCAAGCCTTGAAATGGATCAAACTATTTAATGACTTAATTGTATCCCAGAACAATTAATTAATTGGACTCCATCAAGATTGCGAATTTGTAATCTTAAGAAATAGAAAGGTAAGCCACAGACTTGGGGAAAATATTTCCAGAACATATCTGACAAAGCACTTTTATAAAGAATGTATAAAAACCTCTTACCACTCAATAATAAGATGGCAAACCACCCAACAGAAAAGAAGGCAAACTATTTGAATAGATGCTTTCCCAAAGAAAATATACCGTTGGCAAATAAGCCCATAAAAAAGATGATCCACTTCATTAATCATTAAGAAAATGCAAATTAAAACCACAAGTAGATGCCACTTCTCTTTAGAATGTTTAAAATTAAAAAGACTTACTGTACCAAGTGTTGATGATAAAGTGTAGCCACTGGAGCTCACATAGAGGTGGGAATGTAAAATGGCACAATCACTTTGTAAAACAGTTTCAGTGTCTTAAAGAATTAAACATACACCTCTCATATAACTTAACTATTTCACTCCAAAGTTTTTACCCTGGAGAAATGAAAACACATGTCTACACAAAGACTTGTCCACAAATGTTCATGGAAACTTTATTTGTAGTAAACAAAATATGGAAACAATACATAAGTCTACCAATAGGTGAGTGGATAAACAAACTGTGGTATGTCCATATGGTAGACTACTTCTCAGCAATAAAAGGGAATGCATTATTGATACACACAGCATGGATCTCAAAATAATTCTGTTGGGTGAAAAAACCAGACAAAATGGAGTACACCCTCTAGGGTTCTACTTATATAAAATTCTAGAAAATGCAAACAAATTTATAGTGAGAGCAGATCAGTGGGTGCCTTGGGATGTGGAGAAATTACAAAGGGACATGAGGACTCTTTTGGGGGTAATAGATATTCTTTATTTTGATGGTAGTGTTGCTTTCAAATGTGTATCCATATATCAAAACTTATCAAACTGCACACTTTAAATACATGCAGTTTATTGCATGCTAATTGTACCTTAGAAAAGCTGAAAAAAGAGAAGAAAAAATAATGAAAATATCAACTATATATATAGAGAGAGAGAAGATGACCCATAAGTGGTGGAGAGAATAGAGTAGAGGAGACAGGGATTGAAGCTGGTCTTCTTTGAATATACCTTATCTGGTAGCTTTGACTTTGGACTCATGCAAATATTTACATAATTATAAAACAAAATTAAATTTTAAAAAAATCTCTCAAAGTCGTTTATAAAACAACAAAGAACCTGTGTATGCAGGCATGATTTTAGATACCGGAACTCTTTTAAGACAAAAAAAAAAAAATCCTGAAAAAACAGTCTTAAGTTTTTTTCATTATTCTTACTGTTGTTGTTAGTATTGGTAATGATATTCCAAGATTGTTTGCATACATTATGAAATAAAGAAATTGCATTGATGTCACTGAGAACTGGTATTTTTGGAATGGGAAAAAGGAGATTTGTAAGTAAGATTTATGATGCTAAGTAAAATCCCTTAAATTCTTAGTGGAAACTTATGACAGTTTATTTTTAAAGTATATTTTTCTAGCTGTAGACACTAAGAAAACCAAGAGAGAATTATTAACTTAATAATAATAAACTTTCTTACATTTCAATATATGACCTCAACTACTGTTTCCCACCAAAAGGAAATAGAGCTCCTTGGAGAATTGGCTGATTATAAGTTTGGGGAAGGAAATGCACAACATAGGTCTGGAATCCCTTGTTATACCAAAAAGCAAGAAAACCTTTAAAGACTACGAGATTCATGTCAAAATAACTCAGAGGCAACTTAAAGTTGCTTATTTGTGATCAATGGGGACACACCCTGGTTTGGACTGATAGACCATCAAGTATATTGAAATCCGTGAGTTCATATTGACTCTTACTTAAAAATAAAACAAAACCAAAGCCAAAACTTGATTAGTCACCTTTGGAGAATGCAAACTGATAAATAATAGGGAAGAGTCAAGCATTTATTCTGCCTTTCCTCAGGGTATCAAAATGTCAATGAGGAGAAGTTTCTCTTTACAGAATTGTAACAGCTAATAAATGACAAAGGAATAATAGAATTGCAATACCACAATTTTGCTACCCCTAATGAAATAATGGATCTAGGAAATTATACCAACAGCTGCTAACATCACGTCACCAAGAGAGAGACTGCCAGACAATAAGTGCCTTCCAAAGGAAGAGCACACCACTTCCTAGGAAGTAGCCCTTGGGTCCTGAAGATCCTTTGAGGTATAGTCTCCCATTAGCAGGTTCAGCAGTTCTCTGGTTGCTGTCTTGTAACTGAACTCTAGTTACTGGTCTGGGGCAAAGAATGGTGGTAGGAGAAGATACTAAGGGGAGCCTGAGTTGCTTTTCTAAGTCTGATGACTCTATATCATCTTCAAGAAAGGCGGTGGCACCAGACTTCAACAGGGAGGAGTAGCCACTTCTGCAAGCCCAGACAGTTCAGGAATCAAGATCTTCAAGTGCATCAACCCACACATCTCCATCCCATATTTCAGGGTCCAGGTTTCTTATCTTAGGGTGGCAGAACTGTCTAAGCTGAGAGAAAAACCTGCAGTCATTAAGTCCTAGGCTTGGTCCTCAGCTTTTTCTGTCCTCTGGCTGCAGGAGATGAGTCTATTTATATGCTACCAATGAAACCTGCCTTTCATATCTATCTTTTAATTTCTGATTGATCACTCTCAGCCTTTTACTATGTTTTTCCAAAGCATCAATTGCCTTCAGCTACACACATCCAGTTCCATTATCCTTATACACACATATATACACATAAATATCCTTTTACAGATATGTAATATTGGAAAGATGTTGTCCCATAGAACATTAATTGTCCATGGTCTTTCCAAAACGTGTTTCCTGCTTTTTTTTATCCATGCGTTCCTGAGAATTTCAATTTTGTCTAAGAAATAAAGAGACTGCTAGTGAAAACTAGGCTGTAACTAATGTGGCTTAATGTCTATTGTGAAATTGTTGTCGGTTCTACAATTGTAGATAAAATACAGATAAAAAAATTTAAAGAAAAGTGCAATCACACTGAATTTTCTAGGCAGCAAAGTGGTGGTTTATTTTGGCATATAAAGATTAATAGGAACATTTGGTGAATAGGAATTGTAAAAGAGAATCTGCGTTGGGAAATTGAGAGAGAGATAAAAATCTGTGATGTAGAAATACTGAAATCAGTCTTCAACTTCTTGAGCTTGATAACCTCGTGCCCAAAAGTTAAAAGGATAATTTGAAAAGAATGTGTCAATAAAACAAACGGTGCTTTACAAGCGAATTCACACTTAAATGGAAGAGAGAGGTTCACAAGGAGGAGAACTGGGCTGAGGCAGAATGTGCTCACAGAGTCAGGAGGCCTGTGGTTTGCTCATCAAAATCCTGAGACACAACTCAGCTGAGCAACATCAACCCTCCTTCTTGTGTCCTAAGAGTCAGCATAAAAGGAAACTCTTCATCTGT
>JAQZBX010080408.1:0-13828 GCA_029593785.1 Cabassous unicinctus
AAAGATTTATTTGTTTATTTATTTATTTATCCCCCCCTTGCTGCTTGTGCTTGCTGTGTCCATTCGCTGTGTGTTTCTTCTGTGTCTGCTTATCTCCCCCTTGCTGTGAGGTCCTGCTGCATCAGCCCACCACACCGCGCGGGCCGGCCTGCCCTCACAAGGAGACCCCGGGAAGCGAACCCAGGGCCTCCCGCATGGTAAACGGGGGCTCTATCGATTGAGCCACACCCGCTTCCTGCTGTGAGGTCTTGCTGCATCAGCCTACCGCGCCCTCACAAGGAGGCCCCGGGAAGCGAACCCAGGGTCTCCCATATGGTAAACGGGAGCTCTATCCATTGAGCCACACCCACTTCCCTAAATGTGTTTCAAATCAGAATTATTACTGAAGAGATAATCTGTGAAATGGAAAGAAAGTAGGCCAGAAGAAACTAACCAGACTGAAGCATGCGGAGACAAAAGGTTGGAAAAATACAAAAGTGATGTGATGTAATGGATATAGTGAAAAGGTTTAACATGGGTTTAATTGGAGTCCCAAAAATGAAATTACTTTTTAAAATACACAGAATTTTTTTTCTTTGAGGTACCAGGGTTCGAACCCAGGACCTCATACATGGAAGGCAGGCACTCAAACCACTGAGCTATACCTGGTCCCCTCCACAGTATTTTATAAACATTATCCCTGTCAGTAAGGAAATCTACCTCTATTTTTAAGCTGCATGATAGATACTCTATTCTATGAAAAGGCCATAGTTTCCAGACAAAAGCACAGCTTCCTCGACTCACCTTATGATTATGGCACTCTGTAGCTGCACAGCAATGCACAGATCCATAAAGAAAAGTACTGCTCATCCAAGAGGGATTTTTGTGACTAAACAATTCCTGCCCAATTCCTGGACTTGCTTACAAGGGCTTAGAATGATCAGTGCTGGAAGGAAACAAGGAAGGAAAATTAATAGTCTTTGAAACAGTATCTGTTGGTTGATTGTTGGGTAATAAACTTTGATGCTGTGAAATTACAACTTTATTGCACACTCAAATTCATGACCTTAAAATGAGCTTTTGAATTTTTGTTGGGCACATTTGAAAAAGTAACATCAAAACCCAAAAATTTCAAATGAGAGGAAAAAAGAAAAGAAAAAGCCATAGTTTTTTAACCAATCCCCTAGTGATAGAAATTCTCCCTGTTTTACAATTTACTCCTAAAAAGTAATTCTGTGAACAGTCTTGTGCATATCTTCAATATTGGTACCACCCCTTTTCATAGGAATCTTCCTAGAAATAGAATTTCTAGGTCATAGAATAGGTGCATTTTGAATTTCAGTATTGCTAAATCACCTTCCAGAATGTTGGAACAATTTAAATTTTCATATGAATGTCTCATTTTCCTATACCCTTACTGATAGAAGGTATGATCAGTCTTTGCCAATATGATAGGTGAAATCCCATGCATATTAATTTGCGCTTTTTAATTAGTAATGAGAGTATACATGTTTTTAATATATTTGATTCTTATGTGTTTTCCAAAATGCCTAGTCAACTTTTATATGCTTTTCTTTTCTTTTTTTAAAGATTTATTTATTTGAGATGCTCAATAGCCGCATGGGGCTATTGAACAGCACAGCTCTGGGTAACTTTCCTCCTGATCTCCAGACTTCTGTGTCTCCATTGGGATGTCTAAAAGACATTCCAGAGTTCCTTAGGAGTTACTCTTGATTCCTTTTTTCTTTCACAGTTCATATCCATTCCAACAACAACAAAATCCTCTCAATTGTAACTTCACCATATTCTGGATCTAATCACGTCCTGCCATCATGGTCCCAGCCATTGCCATCTCTCATCTAGATTATGACAGTGGCCTCCTGACTGGCTCAGTATCTGCATGGCTGTCTCCCTTCCCTTCTTCAGTTCCTTTTTCAAGTATTGCCTTATTAGAGAAATGTTCCTTGACTACCCTGTTTAAATTGTAAACCCCTTACACATATAAATATATAACCTAATGCAGTGTTCTTTAACCCCTTGCATGCTTTATTTTTCTCCATAGCATTTTTACCATATGACATATATACATTTGACCTGTTTGTCCTACCACAAGAATATGAGTATTGTAAGAGCATAGTTTATTTCTTTCACTTTTCACTGTTGTTTCAGCCTGGCACATGTTAGGTGTTCGATTAGCTTTTATTGAATGAATAAGAAAATAAGAGAGGTAGTTATAGTTATTTTCTTGTGCTAGGTTTTAGGATAAGGGGTATGCTGAATAAGGGAACGTGTCATAATTTCTCATTGCTTTAAGATAGTTTAATTGAAATTGATATAAAATAGTTCTTTTTTGGCCTTTCAGTTTTTTCTACAGTTGGCTTTCTGTTCAGTTTTTCTACTTTTCCTTGAGTCTTTTTTTAAAAAATTATTTATTTTGATTGAAATTTTAATTTGTCAGGGATGTTTATAGCAATATCAGTGTTTATAAGTACCTCTTTATCTCATTAAAATGCTTCTTTATTTCTAATTTTATTTAATAATAAGCATCTAAAGGTATGACTTATTTTGGCCCTAACTTTGGCCATGTCTTTTGATATTCCAAGTTCTCATTGTCATTAATTTTTTTTTTTAATTTTCCAAGTTCACACTGTTTATTAAGTGGCAAAGTCAGGATTCAACAGGCTGCCTCTGTGGAACTGAGTTCTTACTGCTGTTTGATAGTGTTTTCTCATTGTAGAACAGGAAGAGTTAACTTAGATGATTTGTTCAGGATCATTGACTGAAATAGTTCATTGAGAATTAGAACAAAAATCAGTTATACTTTTTAAACTCATCAGAAACCTTTGCAATATCTGATCACCAGAACTCCATTGAAAAATACCTTAGCTTCTTAGGGGTATGGACAGTAAAGGTAAGTAGGACCAGAGGGTTAAAAATGATGCTGTGGGTTGCTGTACATTTCTTAGTGCTGGTGTCTTCTAGGGATACTCATATGTCCAGTGGAGTTATCTTGGTTTTCCTACAAGTGGCTAGCTCGGGCTTCCTAATATGGCAGCTGGGTGCCACAAGTCATTCTCATTAACTTGTTTAAAACAGCTTTATTGAGGTATATTTTGCTCATTTCAAGTGTACAATTCAGTGATTTTTAGTAATTTTATCAAGTGTTGCAATGATCATCATAAATCAGTTTTAGAATATTTTCATCCCTCTAGTAGGATCCTTCATGCCCATTTGCAGTTAATCCTTGTTTCAATCCCTGCCAGCCACCAACCGACTTTTTATCTCTTTAAGTTTGCTTTTTCTGGACATGTCATATAAATGGAATCACAAGGGAAGCGGGTGTGGCTCAATGGATAGAGCTCCCGTTTACCATATGGGAGGCCCCGGGTTCGCTTCCCGGGGCCTCCTTGTGAGGGCAGGCCGGCCCGCGCGGCGCGGTGGGCTGATGCAGCAGGACCTCACAGCAAGGGGGAGATAAGCAGACACGGAAGAAACATACAGCGAATGGACACAGTAAAACACAAGCAGCAAGGGGGGGAATAAATAAATAAATAAATAAATCTTAAAAAAAAAAAAAAGGAATCATAAAATATGTGGCCTCCTGTGTCTGTCTTCTTTCACTTAGCATAATATTTTCGAGATTAATCCATGAAGTAGCTATGTCAGTCATTAATTCCTTTTTATTGAATGGATATACCATGTCACTGATTTTTAATAGGTCTGAAATTTGTTTTGGAAACATGTTAGTTGATGCTTGACATAAATGGGGCCATATTGTAGCCTTTAAGACTTTTTCTTCCTTTTTTTTATTTGGATTATGGCTTTTTGGAGGCCTAACACATTGGGGTGGTTTTGTTTTGTTCTGTTATTAAAGATTTATTTTATTTATTTATTTCCCCCTCCCTCATTGTTTTGCGCTTGCTCTCTGCTCTCTGTGTCTGTTCATTGTGTGCTTGTCTTTTTAGAAGGCTCCAGGAACTGAACCTGGGAGCTCCCATGTGGGAGGGAAGGTCCCAATGGCTTGAGCCTCCTCCACTCTCATTTGTGTCTCTCATTGTGTTTCTTCATGGTTATTCTTCGTTACATCATCTCGTTGAGTCACTTTGTTGTGTCAGCCCATTGCGTCAGCTCACTCTCTTGCTCGTCTTCTTTTAGGAGGCACCGGGAACCGAATGTGGGACCTCCCATGTGGTAGGCGGGCACCCAACTACTTGAGCCATATCTGCTTCCCTACACATTGGTTTTTATAAATATTCTTTGGAAATTTGAAAATAATGTCTTTTCTGTTTAAATAGTGCAGCCCTTTATATGTCTGTTAATTCATGTTTTTAAAAGAGTGTGATTCAAATGGTCTGCCAGTTTTATTGTTTATTAGCCCTTTTATATTAGAATCTTTGACTATAATTGCTACTTTATAAAATTCTTCTTATATTTCTAATATTTTTTTAAAATATCATGCTGGATATATAAAAGTTCAGTATTTATACTTTTTTCAGAATATACCTCCTTGAGTGATACAGGTTGCTGCACTGATGGAGACAGCTTCTGGTAAAGGCTACTTCAGAAGTGGAGGAAACCTCCAGAAAGGTGAAGATCCAAGCCATTGCCTTTATTTTGGGTGTGAAGAGGTGCTGCATGTAATTGGGTGGGGCAGTCCCCCCTCCATTGTTGCTAGTTTTAAGCCTTCTTCCCTGTTAAGTGGTAAGACTCAGTATATCTTTAACTTGACAAATTCAGGGGATTTTTGGTTAATATAGGTAGCCTAGTCAGGGTCTCTCAGGGGAATGGAAGATTTAAAGGAAAGATGAGCAGGAAGGGTGTTTCTGTCCAGCCAGGCTTTTAAGAACTGCTGACCAGCACAGTTGCTTTCACGGTAATAAGTGAAGTGGAAAGTGGTCAGATTGACTTCTGCCACCCAACAAGTTATATATTTTTGGTCTTCACAGATACCTGAAATTTCTTTTTCTGTAGTAATGCTAAAATAGAAAATAAGAAATAACAAGAGCATAAAAAGCAAGATGCCTAAACTTTTAAGTGTTTATAAATATATATGGTTTAAACTATTAAGAGACATTCTAGATTAATGCATAAATCCCATTCTACATTGTTCATGAGACACAAAAAAAAAAGGAAATGTTTAAAGTAAAAGGGTGGGCAAGTTAAGGGACAAATGAATTTTAAAATTTGAAGTGATAACATTAATAGAGTATAATCAGTACAGAAAATGTTATGAGAAGATAAAGAAGATCATTTTAAACTGATAAAGTTATATTATACGATAACGATATTAGCCATGAACCCTAGTGTACTAAACAATGTAATTTCTACTCATAAAGTAAATGTTGGAAATTTATGGAAAGGCTGCTAGAGATTGGACATAATTGGTCACAATTAACTCTTATTCCTAGTAAATCCCAATATGATTTGTCCTAGAATTTGAAAAAAAATTTTAAAAATAAACTTTTAAAAAATTCATCTGGAGGAGAAAATGTGAAAGAATATGTAACCAAGAAAATATGTAAAAAAAGAAAGAAAATAAGAAATTTAATCTAGATAGTAAAACATCCTCTAATGCTATAATGAAGCAGTATGATATTGTACAAATGAAAATTGGTTAATGAAACAGAATTAATAGAAATAGACTCTTAGAAAATTATGAACAGAAACAATTGGGAGGATTTTAGAATATGATAAAGATGCCATTTCGAAACAGAAGGAAAACAGTGGATTATTCAACAAATGGTGTTAGGACAACTGGTCATCCATTTTGGGAAAAAATGGTCACATTTCTATCTCACGTTAGAGAGAAAAATAAATTCTACATAGAGTAAAAAGGCTACGTGTTTTAAAAAATGTACACAAAGAAATAAAAGAGATAATAGGAAAATACTTTTATAATCATGTGGTCGGGAAGGCCAAAGACACAAAACCCAGAAGTCATAAAAGGAAAGACTGTCCCATTTAACAAATAATTGTTTAAAACTTTGGTTTGCAAGATATTGTTTTTTGTTGTTGTTGTTAAAATACAAGCAGTAAACTAGGGAAAATTTGTTTATATTATAAATATTAAAAACAAAGGATTGGTACCCACAACATAAAAGAACTTCTACAAATCTCTAAGGAAAACACAACCAATCCGTAGGTTTATAGTTGAAACTGACACTGCTCTCCTTAGCTCCAACCCCTATCTGTACAGTCCACTAGACATTTATTTACATCTGAGTGTTTTATTACTAGCTTCAGATTCCACTTGCCTGTATATGAACTTATTCTTTTCCTTCCCTTGTTTTCCCTCTTGACTCTCTAAATCTGCTTTTCTTCATAGAGTCCCCATCTCCTTAGCTCTGAATATTACCATTCAACCATAGTACCAAGTTATAAATTTAGCATTATCTGAGTGATGTTTAAGCAATTGGTGGCTAATTGGTGAGTCATGGAATCTGTTTAGCTTATTGTGATTAGCATTTTTCTTTTATGAAATAAAATAGAACATACCAAAGTACATTGGTCATGGAGTGATTACATCTCATATGAAAGTTCTGTTTCACTTATATGTACACACACATATATGAATATGTATATTGGGTCATGATATAAAACACATTTGTTGTTGTTATCTCAGTCAAAAAAATATTTGAAAGCCACCAATCTTATTCTCCATCTTCTAGCATTCCTAAATGACTGCCAAGTCTTGTCAGTTGTGGATCTTTTATACCAGTCCCTCCCTCTCCAGCCCCACTTCTGCACGCTTGGCCTTGCCTGCCTCCAGTCTCTCCTTTCAGGCCTTTATTCTTCCTGTTGCCAGAGCTATCTAAAACTCAATTCCAGAATTTGGAGAAGCTTTCAGTGATCCTCCCTTGCCTTAGAATAAAAGCCAGACAACCTGATTCATGCCTCTTTCTGTTCACATCTGTCACTCCAGTCAAGCTGCCTTAAATTTTTCTGAAAATGTCTTGTCCTTTCATGCAGCTAACTTTGCATATGCTATTCGATTTGCCTAAAATAATTTATTCTATTTTGTTTCAAAACACTTTTAGGATGCAAAATTTTCTTTGAAGCCTAGTTCTCCTTTCTTCCCAAGTGTTTACTTACTCCATCAGCACAACTCTGTGAGAGCTTTTCTTTATAAAAATGTATGTGTGTTTCTCTGTCTCCCTCAAGAAAGCCTTAAGCATTTGGGGGCAGCACCCATGTATTTTCCTTTGTTTCTGCAATGCCTAAGGCTAGTGCTAGGAGGCACCCAAAGATTTATTAAATACTTTTATGAGAAATAAAAAAGTTTCTTACTAGACTTGTCTACAAATTGAGTGGCTGCCTTACAAATAGTAGCCACTGAAAGAGGACTGATGAATCTTAAGTACCATCATGAACATTTGTCATGGATAATGAGAAAAGCATTCTTCCTGCACTGGGAAAGAGCTTTGGCCAGATCATGTCTTAAGTCTTATCTAGGGCTTATTTCTGTAATTTGCTATTGTTAACATTTTATCCTTTTCTTTTTAATCAGATGAGCCTTCTCATCCTAAGAAAGAAAATGTGTTATCTTCCAATGGTTGTATTGAAGCCAAATTGACTGCTCCTGAAGATGACTGGGATTCCTTGTCATTAGAACAAAGAGTTAATGACAAAGAAATCGACAATATTGATCAAATAGATTCGTTAGAGCCATCTTTTTCAGCAAGTCAAGATACTAACATAGAGAGTACCCACTCTCTGTCAAGTGAGTTTGAAGACAGTATTGACTATGCTTTTTTGAATGAAACATACTCTATACATTGTGCAGAGTCAAAGGTAAAGAATGAAAGTCCTATTCATTTAAACTCAGAATTACAACCTGAAATGCAGAAACGAGGGGAAGTATTTTTTGATATTTTGAAACATCAAGGTAATAAAACTAGTGGCTTGGAAAGACTCTACAAGATTTCAGATGATGATTTTAAAGAAACTGCTGAAGACATGCAAAAGCATGACATAGATGAAGACTCACAGCAGGAATATCACAGTGCGGAAGAACAAGAATATATCAGTAACCATTTGTCTTTTGACCAAACAAAAACATTACTTATATCTAATCCCGAAGTTATTGAATTAAGAAATTCAGGTTATGAAGTTAAATGTTCTAGCAATCTAGAAGATAATCATGTTAGATTGGAAAATGGTTCTATCATCTCTTTAGATTCAATTGATGTTTATGGACAAGAAGATTCACCTGATGACTCCAAATTTCAGAATTCTATGATGTTAAGGGAATATCATGAACTAAAGCAAGAAAAATATAAGGAACAAGAGACTAGTTTAATGTACCACACAGTAGTTGATGAAATTATACTAAAGAGTAGTTCTCTTGAAAACCAGGAATCTCAGTTGAAGAGTAGTTTCTTGAACCCTCAAAAAGTATTTAAAACTAAAACTTATACTGATAAAATGAAGTCTCAGATACCTGAAAGTAAAGATTTTTGTGGAAATACAATTGTTGGGAACAATGTGTTTCAACAGCAGGAAAATCCTAGTGCATTATCACACGACAAACCTTTAGAGACATTACTCCAACCCTGTAAAGATTGTCAAGCTTCCTGTACCTCTATTTTTGATGATTCAGTAATTTCTGCCTGTGGATATTCACATTTTAAAGTCCTACAAAGTGCTCTTGACCAAGCTTTAGATTTTTCTGTTACTCTACCAAAGATTGTGGTCAAAGATAATCAGGCAACAGAAGACAACACCTCCCTAAAAGTTACTAATAGCAATACCACAGATAAAGCATGCTTCCATGATAAAGAAAAGAAAAATCCTAAACTGGTGACAGATGTAGCAAGTTGCACAGTTACAGTTAACCAGACAGTGGATGTTAGCACTGATTTTAGAGCTTGTTTTACAACCAGCAGGGCGACAAGTGCAAGATGTTCTGTAGTATCTACATCGAGCAATACAGAGATAACAATGATGAATAAAAAACGGCCTGGTGAATGGCAAAGTGAGAAACAAAGAAGTGTGGCTTGTAATACAGATTGGTCATACAATCAGGGTTGTGTGGATACAGAGTTGGCAATGACAAAAGGACTGGGAAAATCCCTCTCAGTTGACAATTTAAAACCTAATGGAAATTTCTTAAATAAGGTAATACCAGTATGATGAATAATAAATTATTATTTGACTTTATAAAGAGGCAGTGTTTGCTAATATAAATGCTTTGGGTCATTAAGTTGTAATAGGGGTTCCCAAGGTTTTTTGTGAGAAAATCCTAGATTAAGGGAAAGAGTAAATAGATTGCCACTAGCTCTGTCATTCTCTTGTGACAGCTATTGCCACAAAGTCAATTAGAAGTTGGGCTTTACACTTTGTCAGTTTGGGACTCCAAATATAAGATGTGTTATATGTCATGAATTTCTCATTTAATTTTAAATATTTTCAGGAGTCACTGGAATTAAGAAAAACGTTTGATATCACAGACTTAAAGAAAAATTCTGAGAGGTATGTCACATATATAAGCATGCAGATACACACATGGGGGAAAACCAAAATAATATTTGCTTTTTGTCTGGCATACTTAGGCATATAGAATAAAAGGATCTAAAAGAGCATCTGCTTCAACCATTTACCTTCAAACAAATAAATATTAAAACAACATAGAATGTTGAACTTCTTGTTGAGATTTCAGTCTCAGTAATTCCTTCAGAAACTTGTGACATTTTATCTTTACTTATTCAGCCCAAATCCATATTGATTTGATGACGCCATCTTCTTTAATTTTATCCCCTGTAGACCAAACCAAAATAAGACCTTTGGAAAACGTCATATATTTGAAGAAGTAAATAGCTACTTGTGCTGTGGTATTTTGATTTTCAGTTCATTGTATAATTTACTTTGCATTTATTAGATACCCTAATTCAGAATACAATAGAGAACCAGGAATGGGGGGCGGAGAAGGTCTCTAAGAAGCTATTTTAATTAGTGTTCTCTAAGGTCATTTACATTTTGCTTCACTCATTCTTCTAACAAGTTTAATCTGGTATCCCAAACCAGAAAATTAAATAGAAGAGTTGGTTTCCAGAGGTAGAAGCATTGAGAACAGCTGAAGTGGAACTGGTAGCAAGGGAAGATCTCCAAACACTATTAACACTCAAAAACATAGTGACTTGGGTGTTTTTGTTGTAATAGCCCAGCAAAATATTTGCTTATAAAAACAACCCTTAATTATTAAGAAAAATATGTCTATTTTCTATCAAAAAGATATAAAGTATTATATAAGAACACTTTCCATCCAAAATACTTACAACTTTGAAAAATCTTAGCCAAAGCTTGATTCAGGTAGGAAATTCTGTTTCTGTATAAATGAAGTCATTACTTTATATTGAAATCCTTTTTTGTAAAAGAACACCAAGATCTTATTAAAAAGTATGGATTTGAGAATTGTTTATTTCCTTGACTTCTAGAAAGAATATATTATCTTTGACACTTGAAGTCCTTGTTTTCTTATGTGTTTCTGCAATTCCACCTTTAATTGAAATTGATTTAAACTTGACAGAGAAATGTAAGGAATTTAAAATCTGTTTCTAGAGATATGTCATTAACATAGAAAATGTTTGGAATCTTAACTAATCCTATCTTTTCTTTCAAAGAGAATTTCAACTTTCTAAAGAGATGGAGAAGAATTCCCCATCAACGTGCTGCCAGAAAATAATGCAGAGGGCCATGAAAGCAGAGCTGCACCTTCTAAATGTTCACTATCAGATGTGTCATCGCCACTGTTGTGATATTTATAAACTTGTAATGGAAAGTAGGGAAGGATCAAATAGGTACTTAGTAATTTTAAATCCAGATCTTCTTAGATACTTAGCACTAGTTTTAAATTTATTTTAGAAAATTTCTTGAATTTTTATTTTTGAAGGGCAAAATGAAGAGTAGATTGTAATTGGGTTTGTTAGCTAGCCCAGAGATAATGGACTTTAAAATGTAATACTTTTGAATTCCATGGAAGGGTAACAATATGTGGTTGAGATGAAGAATCCAGTAAAAAGATGGATTTGATGTTGAAGGGTTTTGCATGACATTTTGCACAAGTTCTCTGGTATTTAAAAGAAAAAATTTTAAAAGATCCTGGTAGAGTTAGAGCTAAGTGTATACTATAACATGAGTGTTAATTGAATGACTTGGGCTTAAATAATTTAACTTTATGAACTTAATTTTTGAACAGGAATTTATCAAGTAGTTCTGCTAAAAAGGAATTAGGATCTGCACTACTCTCTGTTTTGGGAGACTTGAAAGTTAGATATGTGAGTTTGAAAGAAAAAATAAACAAAGGCATACCACTTGAAGAACTGCCCCCACTGTCGGTGGAATCAAAGTTATTATATGCCTTCTCTACTTTTGTTTCAAGGGTATGTATGTATGTTTTAGGAATAAAATTTTTACTTCATTTAGACAGAAAACATTTTAAAGGTTTTTCTTCTCTTTTTCCCAGTTAATGAAAGAAGAATCACCTGTGTAAGTTATGATTTCATCTCATTTAGAATTCATTAGATCTCAAAAATTGCTTAATTCAGTTGACTTTAAGTTTTCTGTTTTGGTCCTTTTTGGACATTGGTAATTTCTTTAACTAAATGTTTATCTGTTTAGCTTTTCAGGAGCAGATTCCAAACTAGATAACCAAAGTGCGTGTGTTGGTGTTTCTTCAAGCCTAAAAAAGACACTCTCTCAAGTGAGATTTTTCAAAAGTAGTTCAGCAGTGTAAATCTTTACTTTTATAGCTTAAGCAAAGTAAACCACGGTTTTCAGAAACCCTCACCTCCTTCCTTTCACCCAGTAGTCTTACTTTGTGAACTACCGTTTGAGGGCTATAACTGATTAAAAGGAACATAATGGTTTATTTAGGTCCAGTCCTAATAAAACAGATGTCAGTAGAATATGTTGAGTAGGGTGATCATATAATTTATCAAAAGGAGACTTTTGATACAGATATTAATAATTCCATGATAGTAGGTATTAATCAGGGCTGTCCCAAGCACACCATGGTATGTGGCTACCATCATGTTTGGCCAATATGGTTAAAGCTCGTATTGGTCACTTTCATCCCATGAGGTAGAATACAGTAATATTCCATTCATTTTAGACAGGGGAAATCTTTAAATCCTCTTTGTTGAAATGATGAAAATAGTTGTAAAATGCCTTTCATAGGTTTTCTCAGTCTCTCTCGCTCCTCCAAAGAAATGTTTATCAGATGAAATAGTCTATGTACGAGCACTCTACAAATGATGATACAATATAGAAACACGTTATCTGCCATTATTGAGCAAGGAAATGGGAGAGGAAAGCTGAAGCTAACTTTCTGGTTTTGGTCTTAACCCTGAAACTTCATTATTTGGGTAGTCTTAGTAACATTCATTTCAAAGCCAAAAGTGAAATAAAAAACTTTATTAGTTTATGTTCCTTTCTTTTAACTAAAATGATTAAATTACTTTGGCAAATTATTCCAATTTCAAATTTCACATGTTTATTTCAAAATTTTTTACATGGTTTGCTTAAACAACTTTTCAGCTTAATGACATGATATTCTGGAGGGTTCCCTCCCATCATTGTAATGGTAGTGATTGTTTATCTAGAGAGAACAATAAATTTTCAAAAGTACAGTATGCGGAAATAACATACTTTTTATAATTTTAGTTTTGGTTATAAAACAATATTTATTTCAAATTACATTTTAATACCTATCTCATTAAGTTATAGTAACTGGTTATATATGAAAGTCAGAATAGCACAGTGTACTATTCATAAACTTCAGTCATTTATTTACCATAAATGTACCATGGCTATATATTACCTATGTTAGTTACTTTGTGTTGTTCCTTAAGTGATTCTACTTTTTTAAAAAAATATTTAAGTGTAAAGAGTAACTGTCACTATTACATATAGAAAAGAAGTATTACTTCCCATAACTAAAAGGTATCTATAAGCACACATTAAAGTAATTATATAATTGTTATATGATAATATAAAATATTTAAATGCATAACTCCAAAAATTATCTCAAGTACTTCTAGTCTGTGTATTCCACACTTTGCCAAATAATGGTGGTGTTAGCACTTGGTAACTGTACACAGATTGCCTGCGTTCTCTCCTAACTCTTGTTGACTGTGTGATATGAAGCAATAAGTTGCTTAGATTCAGTTTTCTTGATTTTAAAATGGGGTTGACAATAGTTTTTCTCTCCTAGCCCTCTTTGTTGTGAGGGCTAAATAATGCCAGTGAAGAGTGCCTGTCACATAGCAAGAGTGCAGTGAATGTTAGTCATTTATTATTGTCCTTTTCATTATTTTAATCCTTAGATGTCTTTATTATCTGACAATTATCATCCCAAACAAGATACATCACCTAAGAACGATGGTTTAAATAATGGTGATATAAATGTAGACTTTAGTCAACTGAAACTTGATGATAAAGGTCAGTATAAAAACATATTATCTTGTATAATTGCCAGGAAACAATAAGGTTTAAAATATACCAATGTTCATTGATTGAATAAAAATAAATATTTTTAATTGACTAAATGGCATCATTCTGTATGTTTTTATTACTTCTCTTTGACAACTTTAAGGTTACTTAATATATCTGGTAATGCCGAATAATAATACATGTTTTTTTTCTCCTGCTTCATGTTTTCCAATCTGAAAATTTTTTCTTATGTCTAATTTGTGTCTGTAAATTGTATACATTTATTTTTTGATTTTGTCCTCTATGAAGAGAGATTATGATCTTTCCAAAAATGGAAAAATTAATTCAATTTTTAATGAAAGAGCAGCAGCACTTTTTAATCCCTTAAAGATTTTTATTATTACTCTTTTTTTTTTTTTTT